>JARHVA010002579.1:1705000-1895000 GCA_037957365.1 Torreya grandis | reverse complement strand
CCAAATAAGATCCATTATTATAAGACTATGAATTAGTCATGTCAAATAGAATGATAGTTGTAGCTTCAAATTATGGCAAGCTAGGAATTCCTATAGAATAAAAATCATAATAACAATGCAGACTCATGTTATTTGAAATATGATTATGAGGAGAAGGAGATATAGAGAAAATGGTATGAAATAAACATCTAAGGAAAATAATAGAATTGTTTACACTATAATTAATTATAAATTATAATGAACTCTAAATAGAAATTTAAACTATGGAAATCTGATTTGGGATGATATATAAGACATGATATAATAAAATATAGAGACCTATAGAATTTTTAGAATTTTTAAATTTTCTAAAAATGGAAACTAAGGTTAGGTTAATAGAATTATCCATAAAAATAATTATTTTAGACTATATTAAATTTATATGAATTATGATTATTTGAAAAGACCTATAAACATAGATGCATTAGAAAATAATGACTCGTTATTTATTGGGACAATTTTCTAGGAGGTAGACAAGAGCACACTGCATTTCTATCTATGTAGAGTGACTTTGTCATGTTAGACTATATGTTAGATCTAGAAAATATGGGTTTGTTCACTTGCATATGTATACAAATTTTTCCTATGTGGAGTTGAAATTGATGCACAAAATATTGATAAAATAAAAAATATTGATACTAAACAAATATGAAAGGTGGAAAAAATGGGGAAGTGAAATGGCCAAGCTATCCTTAGAAAACCCATTATTGACTAAGTGATTCTTACATATCCCAAAGGGCCTCAAGTCGATGTAGATATCCCTTTAGGAAATATCATATAAATGCAACTATAAAAATTAATTATAATTATTGATAAGGGACGACCTCAACCTAAAATTAAAAAAATAGACTTGGAAAAGCATTTTAAAATTGTATAAAAAATACAATAGGGATATTTACTTATAAATTAGATGCTTTTGAAATCAAAAATATTAGTGACTTTTAAGAGAGTGATAGGTCCTTTCAAGTGTGATCCTTGATATGATTTTATAGAGAGACATTTGAAATGTTTCCAATAAATTACCTATTGATATACATGGGAAAACCATTAGAAAGTGTGTTGTTTTGAAAATATATTCATTAGAGCATAGGAGACAAGTAAAAACTAATGGACAGGTGTGTAGTGTGCTCTTATTTTTTAGTACAAACTTATCCTAACAAGATAGAGGCTTATAAAAAAAGAGTGACAATAAATTATTTGTAGAATATGGATGAATAGGGATAAAATAGATAAAATTGAAAGATATTATTAATAATTTCAATAACTTTAAGGCTTTTTAGAGATAATTTCAAGACTTTAAAGGCTTCTTAGAGATTTATATCTATCGAACTGGTGAGTTAGCCAAGAAAGGCAAATATGTCAAGGACAAGTATATTCAAGAATTTATTATTTAAATTTTTGTGTCTATATTTCCCCCCTTTTATTTTATTGATTCATAAAATTACTAGATTAAAGGAAATGCAAACCTAAGCGTGTATACATGCTTTGTTAATGTCATAGAGATGTGCATGCCCCTTTGTTGAGGCATATGGAGAAATGATGAACATGTGGTGAGCTAAGAGTGATCAAGTATAAATTTGAATAATTAGTGAATATTCTTTTTTTGTAAATTTTGTATTCTCTAACACCCATAAAGTACCCTTTAATGTTTGAAAAGATAGGAATCAATATAGTGGTTCACTAAAGTGCAACAAAAATGTTGAACATCACTAAGGTCTCATGAAACTCACTTTTTGAGCTTAAAATATGATGTGGAAACCAATACATGGTTTTATAAATTGAAAAAAAGACATGGATCATCAATTAAGCTCAAATTTAATACACTTTCAAAAGATGAATCACAATGTTGTAGATAGGTTTAGTTTCGAACTATAAATTCTTGAAACTTTAAAACTTGAAAAAGTAAATTCTAAAATTTTCATAGTAGAGATTGGTCATGAATGTATATCATTCCTTATATATTATATAGGGAATAAATTTTATCTTTTGAAAATTATTTTAAATATTGTAACTATCTTTGTACAAGTGTATATGTGCTCTATTATATGTAAGAGTGGAGTACATAATCAAGCCAAATACCCCTAGAATCTAATTATTTTGATTTCTACATATTGTAAACTATCAAATATGAAATGTATTTCTTGTGAAATCTTAAATATAATCCAATTATGATTCCCCCATTTTTAAATGATGTAAATTTCTTGAAAATTACTTGACTCAAAATAAAATGTGAGAGCATTTGTGAAATATATAATCATGTAATACAATTTTATGTATTTGAAATATATTAGAATGTTATAGATGTAACATTGAAGTATATGAAGAGATTATATATTTAATTACATCATGTAATTTTAATATGGAATTGAATTAGTGTATGAAGCATGTAAAGAACTTGCAAGTGTTGAATATGTATTGTAAACATAGTATTTTTGAAAAATGAAGAATTGAAGCACATAAGTAGTATGTGCATGATATGTATTATGGCACCATAGATATATTTAATAAATAAATATTAGTGCATGATAAGAAACATGGAACCATATTATACAATAATTAAATGTACATAAAGTCTCATAATTTCATTCAAAAATACCCAAAGGCCCATACAAGGGACATGTCGCAAAGAATTAATTTTTTTACATGTGTCACACATAAGGCCCAAAGGTTGAATACAAGGGACACGTAAATTTTGAATGAACATAGAAGGCCAAATGCCACACACATGTGGCATGATAATGCCATATAATCAGAAGGATCTATGTTGAACATATACAAGGCCAAGGGCCACTTTAAAAAAGTAAGCATGTTGAATGATGTTGTGTAAGACAACAATCATATAGAGAAAATGAAGCTAGCATATTTCAATCATAATAATTTATGATAATTTTATAAAATATCATATTCATCATGAAACATATAAATTATGAATGCATAATAATACATTTTTAAAAAAAAAATCTACATGGAATATAGGTTATGGATAAATACAACATGTAAAGATGTTTATATAAAATGAAGATATGCCCCCAACTGAGTAAGGTTATTGGGTAAAAGGCTAGCCCATAATCGAAACCATGTAAAATTATGTATTATCTTTAAATTTGACTAATATTTGAATATGTGTTTTTTTATGTGATCAAAAATTATATAAGAGGTCCCTATGAATTTTTTTCATTCAGAAACATAGATTTAAAATTCATAGGGACAAGTCCACAGTAGGTGGATAGGTACACAATGTGTTGTTATCTGTCTAATCCAAATTTTTCTATATTGATTATATATAGAAATTATTGATCAATACAACTTATTTTATGTGATTATTTATTGGTGCTATAAAAATATGTCATGTTTCACACTTAGATATCTTGGGAGAAGCATTATATATTGAAAGGTTAATGAAATGTGCTATGTAAAGAACATAAATATAAGTGACATATGAAAATATGGAATCCAACAACACGAGAATATATAGGGATTGATTTTATATTTTTGAAGATATTTTAATTTTTTCTTACTTTTATGAATATATGAATGTTTTTATATTTTTTCATATTTGAAAATTAAAATATGCATAAGTGAAAGTTGAAAAATATTAAAAAAACAAGGTAATCAACAAGGTTTTTAAAATGGAACAAGTAGGGAGAGATTATAATAACCCTTAATAAGGTGTTAAAGTAAAGCATGGAAAGAAATAATGCAAGTGAAATGACCCCAATGTAGATGTATATATGTAGTGTATTAAATATGATAAGCATGGCCATGTGGACTCATGTAACATTAGATAGATGTGATCATGAAATTACATGTGAGACTGATAACATGTATAGATGTAAAATAATAAGAAAATAAGTTACCATAAATAATGTGCATTGGAAGATTAGTAATATAATTGTCTTATATTATTTGAATTGGGTTAAAAGAGATAAGGGAGAAAGTGCCCCAAAATGGAAACTAGAGCTAAAGGATAGAAAAAAATTTGATTAGGTGTAGAAGAATAAGCAAAAAAAATTAAAGAGCAAATAAGCTATGTATAATGGATACTATAGGTCAAGGATCTCATCAAATGGATGTTTATATGAAAATAGAGGAGTATGATCATAGGAATACTTATCTACATCATATGAATAAAATATTTCTTGTAAATAAGAAGAAGTTCCAATTGTATATGCCTTTGAATCACCATCATACCAATATTGTGTAGTAGTAGGATCATAATAAGCAATTCAACCATTATCATAAGATAGATTGAACTACTTATATTATTATTGAGAGTATGAAAAACCAATCATACCATATATTAGAGTTATATTTTTTGGAAAATTTTCCATCATTGTCAAAACAGTATCTCCTAAGGTAACCTTGTTTGAGTACTAAGAAGAGAATTAATTTGTGCTTTGGATTATTGACTTGGAGATGCAATCATAGATTTTTTAATTTTCACCTTATCTCTTACCCTTATGTATGTGATAAAATATTTCATAAAGGTGTAATTCTAATTATCTTTAATCTTTTATTACAACTATTATTTGGGCAAATGATCTTTATCTTGTTATAACCTTTCTTGACCTGATTTTGCTTTGGGCAATTATTCCTTCTCAAATTTTTATTTTAATAACTTGTCTTTTCATCTTGTTCTTTTTTCAATCTTACTCTAATTTTATATTTTTAAACTATTCTTACTCTAATTATTTTTTCTTTGAATTATCCTTTTGTATCCATACTTTCTTTTTCTTCATTTTCACTAGCTCTTATTTTTCACTTGTTCTACTTAGACTTGTGCTTTATAAAATGCAATCATAATAAGAGTTGGTTATTGAATTAATTTGTCTATTATAAGATCACCACTATTAATTAATTTTCTAATTTTATTATTCAAATCCAACTATATTTATGATACCCGTGCATTACATGATATGCATAATAGTATTTTGATCTTATTAGAGGAGGCATATAAGGTAATGTAATCAATTTATTTTGACGTATTTATCTTATAGTATCATTTGAAATCTTAGTGTCCTTTTTCACACTTTTATAATCACTATCTATAGATGTATGTTGATTTTGACTCTTTAGTTGAGATGATATCTTTGGAAGCATGACATAACTAGGAGATGTATATACATGATGGACACTAGTATGTTTTGAAATTTCTCACATTTTACCATGATGTGATCCTTACATTAAAATATTGATTTTGTTGTTATAATTATTATATTTAATTTCTCATAGTAATGATTTGATAGTGAAGGGATTCACAGTGACAAACCTTAGGCATTTTGTATTGAACATACATATTACTTTCAATTGAATATTTTGATGTGCTAAGTGAAGAATAAGGTATTGTATCTTAGGTGGAATATAAATGTATGTCTATGGTGGATACTAACGGGGATGCTAGAGATGATTACAAATAGTAAACTAGATATGTCATCAAGGAAGAATCTATGGAAGGATCCAAAGAGGATTCTAGAGATGAAAATTAAGGATTTAGGGAGTATAAATAAAGAAGATAAATGGGAATCCAAGGAGTAAAGAGGTTTTAGCAAAGGGGAATATGTAGAGAAATATCTTATATAATCCAAAGAGGAATCTATAAAATAACCTAAAGGGGAATCAAGAGATATTATCAAAGGTAAATCCAAAGAATAATCTGAAGGGGTTTCTATAGGAGGCTCGAAAGAGGAATGAATAGGTGACAAAAGTTCAATATAATCATATTCCCAAGTTTCACAAAATTTAAATTGAACATTATATGCTACATCATCTAAATAATAATTTTCCATATATGTTTTTTCCATAAGTTTTTTTTATGTTTTATCCATTCATCTTTATTATAAATATAGTGTAAAATATAAGTAGAAAATCATTCATCAAGGGGATGAATACTAATATCATATTTACTTTTAATATCCATGAGATATACAATGATTTTAAATATAATGAGTGCAAAAAACCATGTAATCTAGCATGTATAAAGGAGATAATGACTAAGCATACAATGCAAGTAAAATTCAAGGTATAATTGGTGATCTAGGCAAGGGTTTCAATTATTTGTAGGCTCTCATAGATACTTATTCATTGATTAATGTCGGCTCAATGTTTTAGAAATTTAACTATAGAGGTAGAACCATGCCTGTAGCCCACTAAACCTAGTTTTGAAGGTAAGTTGAGAGTAAATTCCATGGGTGATACTCTCCTCTTAAGTACACCACAAATAAAATAGATTAAAAAGGATTATTAATGGTGTAAACAAGTTGATCCTAGGTGTTTCTAATATAATGTGATGTATAGAGAAACTAAATTTCATCTTTAGTTTTTATGGCTATGAGTATTGGAATAAAACCCCATGCCACAATGTCTATCAATAGAACACCGCATAACCCTTTAGGGAAATTACTAAGTAGTTTGAAAAATATTGGAATATAGTTTCAAAAAAAATCAAAGATATAAAATTAAGTTAAATAAAAGGGAAATATTTTTGAATAAAAAAATATAAAAAATTGAAATAAAAAGAAAGAGATTTTGTGTTGGTATCTATCTAAGGTAACAACATAAAAAAGTTTAGTTTTGAAGTACTAAAAAGTTTCAAAAGTTCAATATTTATGTTATGGATAGTATCTAAGGTTGAAGATTATATTATTTTAATGTCATGAATTTATAGAATTAAAATGAAACATTAAGATAAAAATCAATAAACAACAAGTAATGTTCTAACTATAGTGGGTTCACCAAAACATTTATATTAGAATTAATTATGAATTACAATAAAATATAAGTATACATTAAAAATATTAAAATCTGAGATAACATTATATATAAGACGTAATACTGTAAAAAACCAAGATCTAAAAATTAAAGAATTTATAAATTTGATAAAAATAGAAATAGGGTAGGGTTAGAGAATTGTTCTTACAACTAATTTACTTTATACTATATTAAATTTTTGTAGATTGTGATTGTCTATAAATACTTGAAAACACATATGTATTGGAAAACAAAGACTCATTATTTACTCACATAAGTCTGTAGGAAGTAGACAAGAGCACAATGTATTACTATTTATGTACTGTAACTTTGTCTTTTACTATTTATGTACTATAACTTTGTCTTATTAGATTGTGGGTTAGATCTAAAAATATGGGTTTATTTGTTTGAATATGTATACGACTTGTTTATGTGTAGAGTCTAAAGTGATGTGGGGAATACATGTAATATCATAACTCTAATCTTACAAAAGCACACAAAACGAGATCAAATATAAAAGGGAGAAAAATGAGGGAAGTATGAAGGGTTGAGTTATGCTCAGAAAAAATCTTTTTGATTAAGTAATACCTACATAGCCCAAAATACCTCAATCCAATGTAGTTCACCATTTAGGAAAGATCATATGAATTAAACTAGAAAATTTTATTACAATGCTTGATAATGGATGCCATTAAACTGCAATAAATAGTGTTAAACTTGGTAAAGGATTGTAAAATTGTATCAAAATCACAATAGAATTATTTAATTAATTTTTTTTCTTTAAAATAAGAAAGATAAGTGCCTTATAAGAGAGTAATAGGAAATTTAAAGTGTGACCCTTGATATGTTGTTATATATATATATATATATATATACATATATATATATATATACATATATATATATATATATATATATACATACATATATATATATATATATATATATATACATATATATATGTGTGTGTGTGTGTGTGTGTGTATATATATGTATATATATATATATATGTATATATATATATGTATATATATGTATATATATATATGTATATATATATATGTATATATATATATGTATATATATATATGTATATATATATATATATATATATATATATATGTATATATATATATATGTATATATATATATGTGTGTGTGTGTGTGTGTGTGTGTGTGTATATATATATATATATATATATATATATATATATATATATATATATATATATATATTGAATGTTTTCAATAACCAAATACAAAGGAAAGATGTTTAAAAGTATGTTATTTTTAAAAAATATTCATTAAAGTATGAGAGATAAATCCACACTAATGTACATGTGTGTAGTGTGTTCCTATATGTCTAGTGTGGACATATCTTAAAAGGATAAAATATTATAAAGTAGGGATGAATAGGGATAAAATAGGGAAATATGGAAGACATTATTAGTTTATAAAACTTTGAAGGATTTCTTAGAGATTTAAAGTTATTAAAATGATGAATTTGTCAAGCAAGATAGAAATGTCAAGGACAAGCATTGTCAAGCATTTATTGGTTAAATTTTAATGTCTAAAAAAAATTGATATTATAGAAACAAAAAATATTACATTGAGGGTTTAAATCATGGGTATTTGTTAGTTAGTTACAGGTCTTCGTGCTAAAAAACATGTAATAATAAATCAAGAAAAAATACATTACATATAGGGTAAGTGTACAAAGTTGGGGGATAAAAAGGGGCCTACTTGTGGACATGATTTTCTTGAAAGTTCATAAATATGAACTTTTGTAGATAATTTGATATATCTACACTCCAAATTTGAAGATGGTGTAAGAAATGAAATGTAGAATTTCAAGTCTAGTTTTCAAAACACTATTTTAAAAAAAAAGGTTATGTATAACTAGGTCAAACATATAAATTTGAAGAGGAACTCTTATTTTTTTAATAAAATAGAGTAGATAGATGGCCATGTGATACACCATTTTTTTAGTAACATTTAATATTATTTGAAACACTTATGTGAAAATTTTAGATAATATCTTCTAGTTTGTGACCTATGTTTTTTTATATTTTTTCAATGAATACTTTTTCCAATGAATTTTATAAGTAAATAGATCTTGAAAGCTGACTTAAAAATGGATAGCCATTTGTACAATGTGCCTGACTAGCTCAAAGAAAATGAAAATCATTTTTTTTTAATGTGTGTAGAATTAGGCCTAGTTTGTGACCTTATAAATTTGTTTTCACTTGGATCAATGAAGGATAAATTACATGAAAATGTATAGGCATATATGTTTATAGCATATAGTGGCCTAAAAAAGGTATAGTTAGACATAAACATAGTTTGAAACCTTAAATTAATCCAAAAACTATAAAAATCATATTTTTAGAAAGAGGAAAGGGTGATCATTCTGATGGTATTAAGTTTTTGAATTTTACCATTAAAATTCAGTGTATTTGGTGATCGAAGTTGAATTTTGTTATTTTTATCATAACTCTTAGACTTATTTGTAGATTGACAAGTCCAAGCCTTTAGCTCAAGAATCCAAGCCAGTATCAAGCCAAAAGGCACGGTGTTTGAATTTAATTTCAAATAACTAGATCACATTAGTAATGTGATCACATTAGTAACATGATCACATTAATAGATAATGTTAAATATAAAAAATTATACTTTAAATTATAAGTTTACATTTATTTCCTTATAATTTAAATTTATTTTAGTAAATATAAGAAATTAGGGTCACTCTACATTTGATAGAGTTAGTCTCATAAATACATGCCTTATGATGTGGAAAATAGTTTCTCCAAATCCAATCTAGTCAGTACTTAGGCATTTTTAAGGTCTAAGTATTAAACATAGGGATTTAAAGACACAAATTTTATAATTGATATCTATTTTTGGTAAACATTTAGTAATTTTTTAGGTTTTTGTGCCTTCTAGATTGATCCTTAGAATTTTTAAGTCTTAGTTTTTTCAAAATTAAAATTTGAAAACTAATCAATTTGAATTTGATCCAAAGTGATGTGATTGGGGTAGTGTAAGTCACATTGATGAACTACACACATAAAACAACCACTTTGTGTTAATTTTACTTATTCATCACCCCTCACTCATCCCTCATTACCCATAATCAATATATCATCATTCCTCATTATCCCTAATCACCTCTCATTAACCCTCACTATCCCTAGTCATCTCTAAACACTCCCTTATCATACATAATCATTCCTCCATTGACCCTCACTATCCCTCATCATTCATAATCACTCCCTAACCATCCTTCATCATATTTAATCACTCTTTACTCATCCCTCATCACCCTTAATTACTTCCTCATGCCTATTCATTCCATCCTCATCCCTAATAACTTCCTCATTGACATTAATTATCCATCATCATCACTAATTACTCAAAATTATCATACCTAATCACTCCTTCATTGATTATCACCATCCCTCATCATACCTAATCACTCCTTCCTCACCCATCATAATCCCTAATCACTCTTTTATCATCCCTCATCATTGTTAATAACTCCCTCATCATTTGAAATAGATATATACTCTATATATATATATATATATATATAAAATTACAATCATATGTTGTTTAATCCATTATAAAAGAAATTAACTCTTTTCTATATCTTGTTGTGTTGTCAATACCCATTTATGATAATCAATTTTATTATTGAAAGAATTGGATGATCTTCCAAATTTATAGTCAAGTAACATAAGTGCTAACCCAAAATAGAGTATAAATTTTAGATCATAGAATTATATTTATTGTGAAACTAACTTGATAAAACTTTATTCAGTTCCACCTTTGGTAGCTTGGTTTAAAGGATACAAATTAAACACAAATATCTTGTATAATTTTCTAATTATAAGAAGATTTGAATCAGATACAAAGTTATTTGGTGTTTCCAATTCCTGTATGACTTGAATCTTGGTAAGTTTCACACATGCACTCCTTGTGTGTGTAATGTATACTAGATATTTTCTCTTTCATGAAAAATGAACATTTATTCATTTTATAATTAAAATGTGTTTCTACAAAATGTGAAACACTAGTTCAACATGGTGTAGATGTTCATCCCATGTTTTCTAAAGATTAAGATGTCATTAAGGTAGATTAAAAAAATGACGTAGGTAAAGGCATTAAGTATGTCATTCATCATCTAAATGAATGAAATTGCAACATGAGTTAACCTAAAAGTCATAACCAACTAGTTAATAAATCCTTCCTTTATTTTTAAGACTATATTACAAATGTATAGAGGTTCAACATGAATATGATGATACCCAAACTTAAGATCAATTTTGTAAAATACTTCTACGCCATGGATATGGAAAAAAATAATTGATTTTGTAAGATCAATTGTGTAGTTCATCATAATATCCATGGTGTAAGATCTTAAGTTTTACAAAATTGATCATGCATGTTTATGAACTAACTATGATATATGGTATTTTAGATCATGACAATATATCACAAGATTTCAAAGACTAACTTCATAAACTACATGTCAATGGTAAATCTATGGTTGATCATGCATGTAAAAAATCACACACCTCTAATGGTGGGATGTCACAAAGGATTGCATCTTTAAAAGGTTTGATTTTATACACCAAGTGACACTACTAGGTGATCCATTTCTCAAGGCCTACACTCGACCATACACTAGTGTATGGTTATGGATGATGAATCAATTTCAATTTTAATTTTTTTAAATATGCTTTAAGAGAAATTAAATTATTTTGACTTCCATTGGAAATGATGAAGTGTATTGGCTCACCATTGATCTACATTTGTTAATGAAATAATATTTTTAATTCATATAATTTATTATTGGGGGAAGTAGAGATATTTTTAGTACCATCCATATCATTAGATTCATAATATATTATCTACTTACATTTTTATAGTGATAGATAATTTGTACCCACTTCTCAAGATGTGTAAGGAGAGAGCTCATAGTGTGACACTCTTCATTGGATTGAATATTGAAGTTATGAATTAAGCACCACTTTCCAATCTTGGAATACTTGTTCTAATCATTTGAAAATTATTTTCCACTCTTTGGTATAATTACTCAATCAATATACATATAAATAGAAGGCCTTCAATTTAATTATTCAGATCGTAAAATGTCCTCATATAAAAATCAATTGATTAGTTTTAGGGAATCACATAGATTTGTGATCCTCATATTTACTACCCACTTTTGGTGCTATGGTGGTTTTACTTTCTTCTCTTTTTCTAGTATAGTTTCAATTGTGAATTACATCATTTATGATAGGCCCATATTTTTTCATAGGTGATAAATATTTATGTTTCAAATTTGACTATACATCATTTTGATCACCATGTCTTATATTTTATGATATAACTAAAATCTCCACTTTTATCTCCTAGAATTGTTAAACCCCAACAAAATACCACCATCAAGGTATTGGATGGAATGATTAAGGATGAGGAGGGATGAGGAGGAATTGAGTAGAGATGATGAGGGAGTTAAAATTTATGGTGAGGATCAGTGAGGGAGTGATTAAGGAGGATTAGGGAGTCATTAGGGATGATGAGGGATGGTTAGAGTTAATAAGGGAGTGATTAGGGGTGATGAGGAAGGAGTGATTAGAGATGATGAGGTATGATGAAGCAGTGATTAGGGATGATGAAGGATGGTAAGGGTTAATGAGAGAGTGATTAGGGATGATGAGAGAGTGATTATAAATGACTAGGAATGATGAGGTTTAATAAAGGAGTGATTAGGGATGAGGAGGTCGTGATTAGAGATGATGAAGCAATGATTAGGAATGAGAAGAGGGTGATTATGGATGATGAGGGATGGTGAGAACAAATGAGGTAGTGATTAGGGATGATGAAGGAGTGATTACATATGATGAGTGATGGTGAGGGTAAATGAGGGAGTGATTAGGGATGATGAGAGATAGTGAGGGTAAATGAGGGAGTAATCAAGGATGATGATGGAGTGATTAGATATGACTAGGGATAGTGATGTTTAATGAGAGAGTGGTTAATGACAATGAGGAATGATGAGAGAATAATAAGGGGTGATGAGGCATGAGTAAGAAGTGATCAAGTATGAGGGAGGGATGATGAACAAGATAAATTAACATAAAGTGGTTGTTTGATATGTAAATTTCATCAATGTGACCTATGCTACCCAAATCACACCACTTTTCATCAATTTTAAAGTGAGTGGTTCAAAAACTTAAATGTTGACAAACCTAAGACTCTTATAAATGCTAGGAATCAATCCAAAAGGAAAAAAAACCTAAAAAATGACTATATGTTTACCAAAAATGGACATCAATTAAAAAATTTATGCCCTTAAATCCCTACGTTCAACACTTAGACCCTGAAAATGCCTAAGTACTGACCATATAATATTTTTAAAAATTATTTTATACATTGTAAGGTGTGAAACTATGAAACCAATTCTATTAGATACAAAGTGAACCTAATTTATTATATTTACTAAAATAAATTTAAATTATAAGGAAATAAATGTAATAAGTTTACATTTAGATTAGTAAATATAAGCTTCTGGCCAAGATTGGCTTAATGTGCATGTCCACATGATTTTATGTGTAGTATAATAGGAACAAAATCACATTATTGATTTTATAATAATGAGATCATATTATTTATTAACTAAGATTCACTCCATGTACATGTTCACATGATTTAATGTGTAAAATAATAGGAACATGATCACACTATTATTTTTAAAATAACACAATCACATTATGTATTAACATGATCATGTTATGGCTTAGTAATTGTTGAGACATAATTTAAATAAATTGATTGCATTATGGAAAATTTCCATAGAATTGTCCCCCAACTTAGTGCACTTACCCTATAATTTTTTTATATTACCATCCATTTAATTTATAATGAATTTTTTCATGAGAATATATTTGACTATATTATAGTTGTTAATACCTATGGAAGGCATGCTTTATCCAAACCAAGTTGGAAGGTTGTAAAATTAGATTATAAATTTTGGGAGGCTTTTATTATTTAGGAAGTATTTTGGTCTAAACTAAAATGGTGATGGGCCTTCTTTCAAAATTCCTAGTTCTTAGCTTTACTCTTTAAATTCTTCACCTCTAATACAATGAGTCAATTTTTCATTTGACTGGATTTTTTTTCAATTATGTTTAATTATAATGTCAATAAATGAATATTAAATTTTTGGATTTTGAGTGCTTCTAATTGTAGGTTTGGTAGTTTGTTTTTTAAAAATCTCATCCTTAACTATTGAGTTATCAACTCTGCCATATCATATATTTTTATTACAACCCCTGCATTTTCTTATCCAATTTTGCCTTCAAAGATTAGATTATGTGTGGAAAGATAAGGTAATTTTTTTAGTGTCAGCTAAGGAACCAAAGAATAATTAGATAACTTGTAATGCATTCATTTCCACTCTATATATTTATATTCACATTCAAATTTTGCATTACTTTTTGTAACTAATCCCAATCCTAATCCATTAATACATTTTACAATTCATGCCCTTGGCCATGTGATTTAATTATTTGATTTATTACCAATTTTCATAAGAGTCATGGAACCTCCAGATACCAAAGTAGAATACTCCCCTATGACTTAGGCTTATTCCTAATATTTGGTTGTACTTGTATAATAGGATTAACAATTATATTTTCCAAAGGTTCAATTCTTAGTAGTTCCATCCAATTCAAAATATTTCATTGGATATAAGAAAACACCACCATAGGAAAAGTTAAATTAGATGAGGATAAAAATTACATGGAAAGATGGTTCCTAGGAAGCATTTTATAGGTGGAAATATGGTTCATATTAAGCATTGAGCATATAAATTAAAAGTCAGTATAATAAAGACAATAATAAAAAATAATAGAAAATCAATTAACCAAAAACTAAAATGGTCAAACACAAAAATAAACATAGATTTTATTTTAAAAATTTGATGGATATAAAGTAATGTACTTTGAAGCAATGACTAAATTTGATGGTCATATGAATGTATTTGCATTTTATATTGATAAAATAAAATCATTTTTTTAGACCACACCAAAGTTAAGGTGAAATTTTGGATATATTATCAAAAAAATTAAAAAATTAGAATAAATTTTTAGATTATTTTTAATATTTATTTCTTCTACTATGAATTATACTAATATTTAATGCACCATATCAAATAAATAACTATCATTAAAACAATCATGATAGAGAGGGTGAACCATCAAATTTAGTCCCTACTCTAAGTGTTGTAATTAGAGTTCATTTTTAATAGTATCCAAAGACTCTTATGTAATAACATATAACCCATTCAATTATAAATTTTGATCTTTATCTAGTAATAAATAAATTTTTAACATTTTTTCAATTGTCATTTTATGATTGGCTCATGACACGTTGATGCATGAGTTTATATAATATAATAGACGTTATATAAAAATAATAATAATATAAATGAATGATAATATAATATAACTTATACAACTCAATGATAGTATTATATACTCTTTATGTCGTAATACATTTGATTTCAATAATTTAATAAATTTTATGATAATCTTATGCTTGAACTATTGAGTTCAATTATTAAGTTTAGTATTTACATTTTAATGTCATAGTGCACTCATATTTTTAATAGATTAAAATGAATAATAATTATGTACAACTCATAAAATAAATATTAGATAATATATAAACTTTTTTATATATAATTAAAAAAATTAATTCAATATATATATATATATATATATATATATATATATATATATAGTGTTTATGTTTTCTCTAAATTTATTTATTAACATGTTCATTATAATTTGGGATGCAATTACTAGTTTTAAAGAAAATGTATCAGTACAATAAGTTACAGTCTTCGTAAGAGGTAGGTTGCAGGTTGAGTATTTCCTTATATTGGGTGGTGGTAGGGTTTTGAGTAAAACAACTAAAAAATATGAGAACTAAAATATATTATTTATTTACAATCAACAAAATTTAGGTAGCTTAATTGACTAAAAAATAATGTGATGTTCATATTCATCTTCACATTTATTATAATATCCTTTTTACCATTATTATACATTAAATAATTTGCATATATGAAAATTGAAATCATACTTCAAAGTTTTGGTTCTCCATATGTTTATTATGGAATATGATGGTTGTATGAGCTAATATGTAATAGTATACTTATAAGTAAACTTTCACACTTGTGTAAATTAAATTGACCACTATAATCACCATGTTAAGTGAGCTACTATAAATATTTTTTAAGTTTTATATATGATATCCAAATATTTATTTTCTCATGTATCTTTTAAATTATTTACTTATTTCATTAATTTATGTATTATCCCATTTTTTTATAGAGTGTTTAAACATTTTCAAATTGTTCTTATTTACTATCGAAATGATTCACATTATATCAACAAAAAATAATAATTAATACAAATAGAAGGTTTTAAAGTAATATAGTTAGACACATCATAGTTCAAAATCCTTGATAGATGAACAAACTGAATCTGAACACAAGCTAAAAATCATTCAGTCAAGGCAAAAATTATATAAATTCAAAAAAATAGAGAGCAAAAATTTAAGCAAATGTTGCCACCCCAAGAGGTGGAGGTGGAAGATCATCCTTGGGAAGCACCGTCCAAGTAGGTGGCTCCACATTAGGAACCTATAAAATGGACCAACCATAAAGGGGGTTGTCATGAATAATGATAAGCCATCCATTAGTTGATTGGGAAGGAACAATAGTGCTAACTGTAGATAACTAAGAAGGATAGGCATCATAATTGCTATAAGAACTCTAACCACCCCTAGGAGAGGGCGAGGAGAGAAGTGGCCTTTGCCTTCAAACTAATTTATACTTAACAATTATTATTATTTCATTTTGATATACATGTTTATTATTAATATGCCATTGATTATGGTATAATTCTTTGGTTATGTAATTTATATAATGAATTTACTTGATTTAATTTTTGACATGGATTATTAAATGTTCATTGAGTTTAGTTTTATCAATTGATTATGATGTACATGAGTCATTATGGATGTAATATTAATCATCACACACACACACACACACACACACACACACACACACACACACACACACACACACACACACACACACACACACACACACACACCACTTGGATTGTATGATTTTATGTGTACCTTATAGGTGGATATAAATATGCTAACATCATTTTTATCATGATTATATATTTAAAATGGTTAATTTTATTATGTTACTATGACATGTATATGATTAATACATATTTTATTGATATTATTGTTTATTTTACTTCTACCATATAGTTTTATTCAAACATATTGATGGGTGCATTGAGCGTGCTATAATAGGTTGTTGAAAAAATAAGGTGTGGAGGAAAAGGGAACATCATGTTCATCATGTGACCAAAACCACTCCCATAATTGATGAACATGATCACTCTTACACTTTCCATAACTTGTTATATAACCCCTCTGTTTGTGTATATGACCACTTTAAACCCATGTATACACCTTCATGATTAAAATATGGACCTTGGACAAAATAATATCCCTAAGCCATACCCTAATTTACAATAAAAACATGGGTGAATTTTTCTATATAAATTTTTAAAAATTCTCATAAACTCATTTTCCATATCTTTTAGAGTTCCCATGTATGTGGGACCTTAAACTATGAGAAAGTAATATTATTCCAAGGTAAGGTAACTCTCTTAAGATTGATACTCCTTAGGAATATATTGGGTGGAGTTTTCAATAAGCCAACCCATGATATTTGACATGTGTCCAATCCTCATTAGGTTTTGTGTGTAGCAACCCCTGCCCCTTCCATAACTAGAATTTTTATACTCTTCTCACTTTTTGTAATTATGTAAAGTGGAGGAGAGATAAAATAAAGGAGGGTAGAAGAGGAAGAGGCATATTGAATAAGAAGAGTGTAAAGTAGGTTTTCAATGCCATTGTTTTTATTTTTTTGTTATTTTAATGTTTATTGAAAACTTATTTAAAGACCCCTTTGAACATGTGGTTACTTATTGATTGGGTAAGTGATTTATTATTATTTTTTTAAAATTATTGAGGGATTATTGGGGTTTTATCAATGTGATAAGGTTAAAATTTATGTTGAGTATTCTATATTTTAGTTTTATGTGTTGTGGATGTATACTACCATTCTTTGAAAACTTATATATGTGCCATAGGGGTAGGATGAATAAGGATAGAATGACCTTGGGACCTATGGTAAATGATACTTAATAGTTCACTTGTTTAATAGGACTTTTAGACTTAGAGGTTGGGATATATAGTGACTCCATTTTATTGTGGTGTTAAGTGGAATTTATAGAGCCAATGAAGGGCTATGGTTGAAATGGAAAAAGTATTAGAAATCAAAGTTATAAATGTTTTTAGTTCCTCCCCATGACAATAACCTAGGTGGCTCACCATAATGTTTATTATTGATTTTTTTTTTTTTTTTTTAGCATTGATAAATCTCCTCTTTGTTATTGCTTTCATAACACACCCCAATTCTTCCCAAAATCAAGGAACCTATTTTTGTCATTTTATCCTCTCCCATTTGTGCTCATAGCTCATTGATATCAACACTCTTAAGTTGTCTTGATGGTCCATATCAATTTTATATAAAAAAATAGGACCCAAAACTATCACTTTTGGAAAAACCATACCTGTGTGAGAAAATTTAATAAATAACACTTAGCGTGATAGTAGAGTTTTAACCTCCTAATTTACATTTGAACCCTATATTGCATATCCCTCTTAGTCTATTATAGGGGGTCATCTTAGTTTAAATTCCATTATATCTCTTGAATTCTATATCATTGTTATGACCAAGTCTAAATGGTAAAGTTTTATATAAACCACTTGGCCCCAAAATGGAGTCTAGCTATATTTTTTCCTACTTGCAAAATTTTGCTCTCTAGTTCTCTCATCTCCTTGAAGTTAATTTAGGGGGTCACATTGATTTTAATTCCCTTTAATCCATTGAATTATATCCCTATAATAATACCAATCTCATATGAGTCATTTTCATATTTTACACTTGGTTTTTTAATGAGTTCTTGACATACTTTTGCTTCATTGAAAATCTTTCTAAGTCTCATAAAATCTTGCTCTGAACCCCATTTAGGTCTAGCTATAAGTGATCAAAATTTGTATTAATACCTAGAAATAATCAATATTTCAACCCCCAATTAGGTATTTTGGGTTTGTTTTATTTAATCTCTAATGTTAATCAAAGTTTTTCTCTTTCCCAAGTTTGCATTTTAAATTTCTATCTCTCATAGACTTAATCAGGATTTTAAAGCTTGAATATGTCTAGAGATACCTTAGGTTAGTTTTATAGTTCTATTTAGGAAATTTTATATAATGTGGTCTAATTATTTCACATTGGTTCTTCATAGTTCTCATTAGGCTTTCTAGGCCTAATTAGGTATTCACTTATTATTTTATTTAAGTGCAGTGTAAATTAAACCTTTTTATCCAAATTAGTCTTAGCGTGCCATGCTCATTCCCCTAGTGTTGTATAGGAAAAATGTTAAAATTAGGTATTCATAGGGGAGGGTTTCATAATAGAATATGTGGGTTTCAAATATTGATTAGGTTGGGAGTGGTAGCATTAGTTGGTTTTAGTTGTATCGGAGGAAAGTTTCCCAATTAGGTCATATGAGCATCTAAGGTCAAAGTTAGTTCTAAATGGGGATTGAATCCCTCGTTAGGTCTTACATTGGGCTCATCAGATAGTCATAATTTTATTTAGGCATTTATTAGAGAACAGATTGCTAGGGCTTAAGCAGAACTTTTTAAATTTTAATTGGGGATAGAAATCTTGATTAGGTCTGGGGCCATCCCTAGGTGGATTTTCAATACTATTTAGGCTTGTAGACTCGATTAGGTCTGTAGGGCCCCTCCATCCAAAACACATTATTATACAAGATTTTTTCCTAACTATAATTTGAACAATATATTCTAAACGGTATAGTTGTAGTTGGAGGTCTAGACCCTAATTAGTCTTAGACCCCCTCAAAATTCAAGATTAAATTTTCCCACCAAAAACACATAGATGTAATTGGAGAAATAAGTCTAATTAGGTCTAGTCACATATCAAAAGGATCACTCTAATTATATTTGAGCTTTATAATCCTAATTAGAATGAGTATTTTAAATTTTTAATAAGTTCATCTCAACATTAAATTAGAATCTTGAGGTCCATTTTCCCTATCAAGTTGTTTAGACCACCTTTCACTCTAGGGGCATAACTTTTACCCCATAGGTTGGTTTTAGAAACCAATTTCACTACTAGAAAGATATTTATAACATGAAAATTTTGGTCCCACCAATTTCACTAATTTATCCTATTTAAATTTGATTGCAACTGATTCTTGTGTATTCTTGAACATGAATAGGTCTATTAGGGACCTTTTTAGACCTCTTGGTGGTTTTTCAATCATAACTTGGTCCCTATATACCCATTTTCAAAAATGTTAGTCATTGGAAATATGAATAAGACATGGATGTATCAATGCATTCAATTTTTAAAATTACTTCTAAACAAAGATATTTTAATGTTTTAAGTTTATAATTTTCCTATGGATATTTTAATTATAAAAACTAACTTATTTTTTGTCTTTTTATAGGCTAAAATGGAGAAAAAGGCAAAGTGGTGGGATTGGAAAAGTGGGATGGATTTTGGTGGGAAATGAATTTAATGGATAACTTTAAATTCTATAAGTTTATAAGGTTTGTATTTTTTTTCTTCAAAAAACTCAAATTCAAACACCTATTTTTGCTTTCATAACCCTCTTTTGTAACCCTGTAGTTATGCTGCTAAAATTTTTATCGATCAATCATGATGAATTATAATGTATTGTCAATATGAATACTTTGATTAATAGAATAATATGGATTTATTGTTTTAAATTTGTGCATTCAAAATGGTGGTTATAGATTTTTCTTAATTGTTTGTTTTCCTTCAAAAATTGCATCAACTTTGTGTGTGATTATGCATATGTAAATCAAACCAAGGACTGATATGTGTGTTCACATGATCGAGAAATCCAAATTCTTCCTCATAATTTTAATAATTATATCTTCCCCCCTTTCTTTTTTTTCATCAAATATGTCAAATTAAGGTTTTGTTTGATAACACTCTATATATATATGCTTATATCAATTGATTATTCTATTTCATTCATATATTATTGCCCCATTATTGAATGTATTAATGCAATGGAATGAACACATAAATTATAGTTTTAACTATTTTTACCTCAAAACCTAATTTCACTTTTGTATAAATGTATGTGTGTGTGTTTTTCATTTTTTATTAAAACCCATTTGAACTACACCTAAAGTTGTAGTTATCATCTAGTTTGTTTTGATAATCTAAGATATTATAATATTTTACCACCAATAGGACCCTTGAATTGGAATTGTCACAATGTATAATTGAGTAAATATTGGTATTCTATGACCTATTAGATATAAACCTTTGGGAGACCCACCTCATAGAATTCCTTTTAGGATGAGCTTGATGATCTTCACTGCCTTGATAGCCTAACATTGGCGAGCCATGGAAAATGACATGTCAATAGTTTTGTCCCTAGAATGAGGGCTTGAATAAATTTAAAACTAATTTTTTAATGAAAAATAAAATTTGAATGTTTAGTAGCATTGCCCATACTCAAGTATTATATAAGTTAAAATGGAAACTAGGAAAATACCCATTGTAACAAAGTCTATTGGCATTGAATTTGAGCTATGAAAAATCATTGAACATAAAATTCCAAGAGAAAATAAAGGAAAAATGAAAATTAGACAAACCCACTCAACTAGTATCTCTCCTACAATTTTAGTTTCCTTTGTCAATCCATTTTATTCTCCTCAAAACCCACCAATTATATCTAATCCTTCTTGGCTTTGTAGAGGTGGATTCCTTGTGAATTTTCAAGGACCCACCCATGACTTACCAAAGAATCGTGACAAGTTATGCTAAAAATACGTACATAATGGGATTTAAATCACTAAAGAACATATTTAAGCATTTAAATATTCCCTCATCTAAACTCAAATTCAAAATGATGATGTGGATTTATATCTATTCTCTTAATCTTTTGGAGAGGTTTCTTATGCTTGGTATCTCAGATTTTCAAATGGATATATTGCCTCTTAGGTTGATTTAGAAAAAAATGTTTATCAATCACTTCAGGTTGCCCATTGATTAGGCTATCATATACCATCACTTTATTATTACCTATAGGGAACAAAATGAACCAATGATGTATTCAATGAATGTTTCCATAAGATATATCAAAGGTTTAAATACCCGTACATGCAAATACAATTTTCTACCACAAAGACCTCTATGAGGTCATTAAACTCAATGACTTCCATGTTTCCTAGAGCAACTCTTGTAACACTATTATCCTTGTCTTGGGCCTATAATGGAGCTATAAACATTGAGAAACATATGGTCCTACAAGGTTATATATTTGGCCCTTTAACTTCAATAGGGCAACCTGGTGCTTATAACCAAATTCTAATTATCAATCAGGCTCTTCAACACAACACTCCACCAATGAATCCAATCTTAGGTGTTATGTATTCAAGCCAAAATCTAGTGTAAAACCTAATACCTATGAATTATATTCCTAGTTATCAAACTTATATGCCTCTAAGTCATGCATTACCACAAGAAAATAACAAATAACTTGTTCTTGTTGAATAAAACAACACTATTATCATGCTTATCATTAGTGGTTATGTTATTTATAGTGACAACCAATAGGTTATCACATCATTTTTGAGCCATCAAACACCTATAAATAATTCCTATAACCAAACACATCATATTTACCCCATGATTATAAATGCTTATGCACCTGTGGTTAACCCACAACTACAAATGGGAAATCAACAAAATGCTAACATGAACCCTAAAGTAGAAAACTAGCATCAAATGGTTATATGGTTGACAAATGACATGGTCAATTTAAATAGGAAAGTGCCTCAAAACACATACAAAAACATGAATAACCAACCAAAAATAGAAACTTTAACTTCCAAAGAACTAATAGGTAGTGGAACATGAGGTCCAATAAGCATGCTCAGTCTACTCAATAATGCAAATCTAAACAATAATAATAGTTCCTCAAACATAGTGAATGTGGATAATTTGGCATTGCCCATTTGGTGTAAGTTTTAAAACATGTCTAATCATGTTGAGATTGATTATTCCCAATTCACCCTAGCCTTAAACATATTTCAAAAAGATTTGGACAACCTTGAGATAGTCCCTACACCTAATAACAACTCTAATCAAGGTGGAGGAAACCTAGTATATCTATAGTCTTAGAGACTTAAGAGTTCCCATTTGAAATCAATAATGAGCCTCAAGAAACTTATATGAGGTCCATGCATTTATAGATTTTCAAATGGGAAACAACTATTAATTGAGGAATAAGTTACAAATTCCATTGACTACCTATACTCCTTCAAATAATACTCAAGTTCCACTTGATGAGAACTCAAGAAATAGCCCATTTATTCATAAATAACCTATTAAGGCCAACATACCCCCTATTTCTAAAAATTGGGGACCCTTGAGAAACCTTGAGGAATAAACATGAAAACATGGCATGTTAAGATCATTTGTAGAATTTGAAGATCATGCACTTTATCAAAAGCAAGCTTACTTAGCTATGTTTTGATTTAATTTTATCTAACATTGCTAATAAATTGTATTTATGGATTTTAGTTGTAGGTTCCATGGTGTTTTTCTTAAGAAATTCATGTTTCAAAACCCTGGCAAAATCCTTAGTTTAAATTTAAATACTGGTGGGAACTAAATTATCAGGAACATTTTAAAACCCACTTTGGACTTAAGCATAAATTTCATATCTTAAGCTTAGTTGTGGTTTTTAAAATGACTAAAAATTAGCCTAAAATTCTTGGTCCCCTTTATTATTCCCCCCTTTAAGTTCTTTATATTTCTAACTAGGTCTAATGTCAGTTTTGTAGGGTCCCTTTTAATATTTCCTAGATTAGACTAAATCTTTAATCTTAAGGCCCCATCATATTTATTAATACAAATGAGAAATTAGCCTTAACACCTTAACCTAAGTATTTTATATCACCATGGGTCCTAACTTAACTTCCTTGTATCTTGTAGGATCTAATGACCCTTGCTTTATCATGGTATTTGATTTAATGGAGAAAGAAAGGCCCAAGCTTAGACTTAAATAACATGCATCTTAGAAGATTTCATGATCCACGCTTCATCATGGGAAAAATATATAATAGTGAAAAGGCCCTAAAAAATTTGCACCCTTAGCCTTCATCTAAAGGTTCTCACTTCATCATAAAGACTTGATTGGATGGAGAAAGGAATAATTTAAAAGTTAAAAGATTATAGAAGGCCTATGAAATTTACATGTGACACCCTTACATTTGAGGACTAAAAGCAAATGGGTCCCACCTGATAGAAGTAACCAATCATGAACAAGCTCCTGAATCATGATCCTACTAATCTCGCTTGCTCATGGATCTTGATCTAATAGAGTGAATTAAGTCCAAGATCATGGGAAGCCTTACAAAGGTGCCAAGTGGCATTCCCACATTGGGTCACATGAAATTTTTGAGATTAAAATTAACATTCACGCAACCATAATTTTATGAATAAGATGATATATTTCATGTCTTACAACTATCAACTTTAAGCCCATCAAACTAAAATATTAACTAGCTTAAAATTGACATTTGTACAACTATCATTTGATGTCTACAAGGATGTATTTAATGTCTGTGAGACCATCAAATTTAAGATAATGAATTATTTTTATCAGGATCAAAATACACTACATAATGTTGCTATAAAGCTCATGAATTTCCATGCAGACTAATGGAATCCCTCAAAAAGTTCTCAAAAGACTAGAAATATTTAACTAGAAAATATGGAAATGGTCTTACGATCTAAGTATATGCAAAAAAAACTTAGTCTAAGACTATAATTTAAGGTCCCCATTGCATTTTTTTCAAATACCATGGACCTTAAACTATAGACTTATACTAAATCTTATTTTAAAAGAGTTTAGTTACATAAAACTTAGACCAAGTGTTTCTAACCAAAGGTTTTAGTATGATGGTTAATATAATAAACCCCTATCTGACATTAGACCAATATATCATTTTAACCTCTTTTTGAGCATATTTTATAGGCTTGGCATAAATATTTTAGTCTAAAGTATACATCATACTTTCTAAACATAACATAAGCTTTAGCCTAAAACATTTAGCCATGGTCCCCTTTGTATAAATTCAAAAAACTTAGGCATAAAAGAATGAAATAAACCTTAGCCTAAGTAATTTAAGCTTATATCCCACCTTATTATTGTGATAACTTAAAGCTTGGGTATATTTGTAGATTAATGGCTTGTGCTGCATCATGAGAGGATGATCTGATGACATGAAGACCCCATATAATTTTTAATGAAGTCCTAAGAACCCATAGGCTCAACATGTGGTGGGAGCACATTTGAAGCAAAATTGATAGACAATTTAATGGTTCATGCTTCATCACACCTCATGATCCAATGGTGAAAAAGTGATAATGAATTTTCAAAGACCCATGAACTCACTATGCAGCCAATGCTCATTCAATAAATGACTGGTGTAGGATACAAAGTTTAGGAAGGCACATGAAGATGCCCAGTGCACAACTATAAGGCTTGGTATAAAAAAGAGCCAATCACAAACAAGGATTTGAATCATGATCAATAGTTCATGGTCACTCAAAAGATCCTCATCTAATGGTAAAAAATAAAATAAGTCATTTTAAATTCCAATGGCTAGTGTTTAAAGGCATTTATGAAAAATGTCGTGAAAGGTCCAGATCATTGCCACATAAGCACCATATAAGTAGAAAAGGAAAAATCAAAAGATCTTATGGGATAAAAAATGTGAAAGTATAAAGGCAAAGGTCCAAATAAAATTCAAGGAACGTATAAACTAGAGTCTAGATATGTCCTACCATTAATGATCCAAAACCATAAACCCTGTATACAAATGACCCAAGAAAACTTGGTTGGTTAAAATTTGATCCAAAGAGAGATTGATTATGTTTTTGAGCATAAAAAAGATACCATAGAGATCAATTTGTAATCTAGGGTAAATAATTTAGCAATTTAAAGTCATGGCAGCCCATAGATAGTAGGTGAAAGAGGAGGCAAAACTCTACCTATCAACAAATAACTAGGGAAGGATCTTCAAAGACACTAAATTGGACATTGTGGTTTTGAATTCCCCAAGCATCAAGAATTGGTCTAAACTCTTCTTCACTATAGAGGAGCTACCACTTATCTATAATAAGGATCAAAGAATTACCATGGTGAGAAGGAGACACTATGACCTAGTCACAGTTTAGATGGATGGACTTCATTACACTGCCACTAAGCCTAGGGTACTTCATTATATTGATGTGCTTGCTCTTATCTTTATAGACTATAGGATATATAATGATTAAATCATCTATGAGAGAAATTCTAAGAATATATCCTACATTTCTCTTATGGCCTTGAAAAAACACTATAATCTCCCAATTTCCCATATTTACTTGTCCAAAATCAAGGAGTGGACCAAAAACCATGACCTAGACACTGTTCTTAGACCCTGGTTGCACCAAGGAACCCATCTCTTTAGAGACTCTGAGGGTAAGATACCAAAATTACATTTTAGAGAGGGCATTAGGGTGATCATGACCCTATTGAACCAAGTATTATGAGCCCCCTAAACCACCTATGTGAGCAAAGTCTGGGTCCCCTATGTGTATTTCATGGTTGAATAAAAATTCACCCCTCTAATTGGAGATTTGATCAGTGTCTTCCTAGCCAAGTAGTTCACCATTATCAAAATTAAGATAGCTAAGAAATTCTAAATGATGTGAAATTTAGTAGATGCCCTTCTTGTCTTCATCAACTTCCTTGGCATTAAAAATTTATCTCCTAAAGGGAAAACCACCATTTCCCACCATTAATCCAAATTGTACATCTTTAAGTACCAAAACCACATGAAATTTATCTATGACTATGTCTACCTAGCCATAGTGGAGGATATTATAGGTTTTCCCATGCCTAGGATGCACCCACTGGTAAATAAATATGTAGAGATGATGGGGGATATATGGTTCTATCCACAATGCACATTTATAAAGATTGAGGGAGTCATGTGCTCACCATATATATTGCTTGTGTACCTACCAAGAAAGCTGGCTAAGCAAGAAATTTATTCCCAACTCATCAACAGAGTTGATGGAATCTATAAGGAAAAGAGGAAGGGTCTTCTCCACCCCTTCCCTCTAATTATTGGAAGGACCATGTTGAAAGATTAGAAACAGGTTGAGACCATGTCTAAGCATAGGGACTCATTTGGGTTTCAACTTGATGAACTCAAAATGTGGGACCCCAAGAACATAGTAAGTAACCATTTGAAGTAGAAGAAGCTACCTAAGCCTAAGTATATGCATCATCGTAGTGTTCATGACACCATTTACATTAAGGTAGATAACTATGAAGAAGTGTTCACCAAGATCAAAGGGCACAACTTCAAGCTTAGGCACAGATTGACAAAAGATGATAAGACATCAAGAGAGGTATGGTAGATGAATCCTCTCTAATATCACTTATTTCCTAGACCATCCAAGACATCCGATGAAAAATCTCAATTAGAGTAGCCATAACCTTAAGGGAAAATTATGTAAAGGCAAAATGAATAGGGGCATGGTAAGGAGAAGCTGGAAGAGAGACATGGAGAGGGATCCTCATCCACAAATTTACCATAAAGGCCACATTCCCTAGTTAAACATATAGATATGAATACTTTAGAACCAGATTAGACACTTGAGGATGCCCTTAAGGAACTTGTAGAGGCATATCGCATAGATGAAGAAGGGGGATAGATTGAAGAGACTCAAATCCAAGTAGGGGAACCTAGAAAAGGGAAGGGAAAAGAAGTTACTCTTGATTTAGTCCTAGAGGCTCTTAAGGAGAAGAGGAAGGTAGAAATGGAATTGGTCCCTATTGGACCCAAAAGATAAAGGTTGACTCTCATACATCCTACTAGTGAGATCAACCTATTTAGTGATGAATTCCCCATTCATGGACTAATCATCCCTGAATGGTTCATATATGGTAAATTATAGAAGATCCCCTCTCTCTCTCCCACTCATGGGCACTAACAAAGGCTATTGATATAGAAGTGCAAGATGACATCAAGCCATGGATCAAGGCTATGATAAGAGAAGAATAAGAAAGGATGATAGTGGCTAGTGGGGGCCCTGAAAGTAAGAAAATGGATGTTCTAAGAGAATCTAGAAGCATAGGAATTGAGGTCCTAGAACCTCCAAAATTCATGAAACCAGTCACCACTATCTAATTTAACCTAGAGACAGCTAGATTTGAAAGGGTTACCACTAGGAAAGCCATGATTGGAGTTAAGGAATTCACCTTCTAAAAGGTTGATCCCATTATAGTTCTAACCCCAGTATGAAGGCAATAACTTGGTGAAGATCTTATCCATGAGGAGGATGTTGAGAGCTTGATTAAGAATCAATTAGCTCAAGTTAAGTCTAGGGTCCAAGGGATGAAATAAAGAATCCTAAATTTTGAAAGAGAAAAGGAAAACCTAGAAATAGAAGCCATTTTATTAATACCTAATGCCATGATAGATATGTTTTAGGCCTCATTCTTTGATATGTTTAATTTTTTGAGTTCAATAAAGCTAAGGTGGGATACCCTAAGCTAGCAAAGTGAAGTAGCTAAGGGGTTAATAATAGAATGGAAAAAATTAGAGACCTAAGTAAGGGATCTCATTGAAATTTTTATTAGGAACAAGATTCCTAAGTTCAAAACTACTAGCTTGGCTCATTTGAACACCATATTAGGAATAACAGTAGACAAGGTCCAAGGTTTAACTGCTTGGACAAGGAATTTGAATAGGATTCTAATGAATGATAAAGGATCAATCATTAGATTAAGCATTTCCTAGCAACTATGTTGGTAAATCCTACCAAAACCACTACCCTTGAAATTATTGATGAAGCTAAATATAAACACAGGGGTCACTTTGGTAGTGCAGTCAATTAAGAGTAAGAGCCAAAGCAGTCTAGTAGAGACAATAGAAGAATCTTGGACATGATCTTCAAAACTGAGGAGAAAATTATAGAGGTAAGGATCACAAAGGAAGTTATATCTAGGGATGATAGAGACTTAGATGACTTGGCTAATGCTGAAAAAGTCTACCTCATGAAGCTAGTTGTGGACCTAGAGATCATCAAAGACCAACATTAAAAAGTAATGGAGCTTCTATAGAATCAACAAGGGGACCCTTTAGTAATGGGCACACCAAGTAGATAATATTCCTTTTGTAAAAACATTGTAATATTTTTAATAGGAATATTTTTTTGTAAGGCATATGCTACTCTGTTAGCATATTGCCCCTAGGTCAGTCTAATTGTGAAAGGCAATTGTATTCTAGAGATTTATAAGGAAGGAAAATTATATTTATATTTGTACACACCTATGTATTGTAAGTGAATGGTATACTACCTAATATTTATATAAAAGGCACGTATCACCATCTTGTAAGGGGAGAGAAATCTTGAGAAAATTTGTATACTTCAAGAAATTAATGCAATCAAGGAATTCTATGAAGATTGTTTAGATTGAATGTGTCAATTGTTAACATAGCTTCTTTCAATTTCCAATTTTATGTCTTAAATTTGAATATTGTCTTTTAATTCTAGGTTGCATTTTCTTATCACAAGGTTTCTAATTTGTGCATGTGCTAGATTGGTTGAAAAGATCTTGGGTTTGCTTCCTTTTATTTTGATTTGTATTTAGATGTACAAATGTTATTTGATTATAGTATTAAATTTTCAAAGTAAATTTGGTTCTCACTTGTGATTCTTTACATCATCCTTGAAGTTTACCTGGTATATAATGAAATTTGAGCTTAGGTTATTTTGCATTATATGTTGATTTGAATGCATCCTCAGTTGTAGTAGATGATTTGTCATAATATTTGAGACTAAGATAGGTAATATTTTATTTATTCTCTACCTTACCCTTATTTTTACTCCTTTTTACAACCTACTACTCATGATTTGATTCCTATAATTCTAAAATGAGAAGTGTTCTTTGAACACTAAAAACCTTGTGGTACATTTAGAGGCATCAATGGGTGGTATCCGCTAACACCAGAAGGAGGGCCAAAGATCTTTGTGAATTATTTGAATCTTTATTAGTCTTAGCATGTTTTGATCTAAGATTATTATATCTTTATGTTTTTGAGTAAATTATTTTCTTAGAAGTATAAAGATCATTAATCTTTACAGTTTGTGACACATCTTTGTGCTTCCTTAGACAAAGATTAAAGTTCTTTGAGATATTGATGCTTATTTTTGGTAAATTTAGCCTAAGATTTGAATACACACAGTATCTAAGGTCAGAATGGCTCATTTTGATCAAATTTTGGCATATCCTTCATATATATAATTTCTCTTAGGATTAGACTTATAAATATATATCATATTCACGTAATTGAATGCATCTTTAAATATATTCAATCAAAGATCAACATCCTTTATTATTCTTCCTACAATCTTTGTAAAATAAGCTCAATTTACAAGTTTGATCTTTGTTCCTTATAAATATTAGCCTAGTACATCATATTTCAAATAGGATCTTCAAACTTAAAATTAGAATTTCCCAGGGTTAGAACAAGATCATGCTCAGAGACTAGGGAGCCTTGAGCTTGAGATTCACAAAAAATCTAGGCATGACAAAGGTAGATGTAGGAGATCAAAATCTCTTCTAACTTCACCTATTTGAGGTACTTGTACCTTCAAATTAATCTTAGGTATGGATTGGTTGGGAAAACCTTTAATTAATGTTGCAGTTGTGGTACATGATCTCCCATAAAACCCTAAAAAATATTAGCCTACGTTTAGTCTAATGGGTATAGTAACTACTATAGAGCACATAAAATCTTTTAAATATGACTTAAGGTTGTTAAATGTTGTGCATAAAGATGTGGATTATAGATTATTCCCTTTTACCTTTAAGGGTGATGTTTATGAATGGTTCTTAAACTTACCTGATAATTACATTACTAGCTGGGATGGTTTCACTAATGTTTTTGTAAATCAATTTGGTAAGATTATCAGTCCTTGTGTTATTTACCATCAATTCACTACCATTAGAAGAGATGTAAATGAACCTATTAGGTCATTTAATGATATATTAGATAAAATTTATATCAAGACCATAGAACCCTATAAGCTTGATGATTTCTTAGCTTTAGAAATCTACAAGGATGCAGTACATCCCATGACTTCTAATTTTTTAAAGAGATCCATGCCAGATATAACCTCATTATCAAGGTCCTATTCTAAGGCAGTAACCATTAGTGATTAGACATAGCCCCAGGGACAAATGGCATATTTTTTCCAAACATTAACCCACATATGCCCATTCTGAACATCTTTCTAAATAACAACCAAAATATCCCAACCTTAAACCAAATCCCAAACTTAAATCAATTACCATTGAGTCATGTTACTCTCAATCAGAACTTAGGATTATTAAATCATTTTAATAATGAATTTAATACAAATTATCAAAGGGATTTAATACCATCTAGGTACATAATTTTGAAACCCCTAAAAATGAGAATGAATGTATCCTAAAAATGGTCCAAAAGTTGAGCACTAATTTTCTTCAGCTAAAAAAACAAGTTGGAAATATTGTTGAAAGCTCTGGTAATAAATTCTCATTTCAACAGTATAATAGGCCAAATAATATGTTTCATAATGAAAAATTTCACAATAACAAGGCTAATGAACCACCTTCTAGTAATAAGAATATGGACATTAACCTTACTGATATTGCATTACCTGATTATTGTAGAGTGCATTGCATAACCAAGCATGGTGATATTGATTATATAAAGTTTTACAAAGCCTTTAAGGATTTCTAAGAGGATCTAGATACATTTGAAGTGGTCCCAAACAAAGAAAGTGGTGTAGGTTCCTCAGGCTCCAAATCATCTGATCAAGCCTTCATGGTAGACACTTTTGATTTCCCTTTTTAAGAGGAGAATGAACCTGATAATATTCTTGAGGAGATCCAAGCCTTTCAAAAATTCTTGAAGAAGACCTACCCCTTAAGGAATAGAGAGTAGAGGAGTCCTTTTACTACATCAATATCACCAAACAAATTTGGAACTCCTCCAAACACTTCTTCAAGTAACAATCAAGATCCACCTAAAGGGAGTACTTCTAAACCCAATATTGATATTCTTAGTTCTTCTAATAAAATTGGTTATAACATTATTGAGGATATGAAGAAAATAAATTATAATATTATATTTCATGAACCTATGTAGATTAAAAACCAAAGGGACCTCTTACTGGAGTCACTATTAAAGAAGTCCAACAAGCCACCCAAGGTTGACCATGCTAATGTAACTGTACACAAGGCTAAAGTAGAATCCCTTCCTTTCTTGCTCATTGTCAGGATGTTTGGTAATAACTTACATACTTTTTTGTTAGATTTTGGTGCATCTACCAACATCATGCCTATAGGTATATGCAAATAGCTTGGCTTAACACCTATAAAGTCTGATAGGTTTATCACCCAATTAGATAAATATAGAGTTAAGGTTGTTGGATAATTGTTAAATGTTCATATGTAGTTAGCTTCCGAGCCTAGAGTACAACAATTCATTGATATTTAAGTTGTTGATGTACCAAATGTTTATGGAATCTTGTTAAGCTCAGAATGGACCAAGGATTTGAATGACTACATGTCCAAAAATTACTCCCATTTGTGACTACCTTGGAAAGGAGTTCCCAATCAGATCAGGGTTGAGAGAGAACTAAGGATGAAACACATGATAATTGAGTACAATGTTGTGAATAAGAGGGTCAACATAATTGACTCAAAATTAAGGGTTTTCACCCTAGATACTAATAAGGTATGTGATCCCAAGAATGATCATGTTGTTCTTGGACTGTGGAAATTATATTTTGATGGTACTAGGTGTAAGGCTATGTCTAAAGTAAGCATTATCCTTACTAACCCCATTGGTGAGAAATACCATGCTTCTTATAAAATCCAATTCCATTTTACTAACAAACTTGTTGAATATTAAGTTGTTATCCTAGGTTTATGATTTGCTATAAAGAATAAGGTCAAATAATTGCTATTTTAAAGGGATTCAGAACTAGTGGTCAACCAAGTAAGAAGCAAATACGAGTGCAAGCTCTCATATATGAAGAGATATAAGTTTAGGGTCTGAGGTTTGATTGAATTATTTGATGCTTTTAACATTAACTCCATCCTAAGATAAGAGATACAAGCTACTAATGATTTGGCATCTGCTATAACCAACCTCATGCCCAACCAAGATTCCCCCAATTTTAGCATTAAGCTAATTCTTTATCCTTCAATGCATAATAACATTAACCATTTTCAAGTTTTTAGTGATGATCAACATATATTAGATTTCATGACAAATTTTAGAGAATTTGATGCTCATATCATTGATGAGGCTAATTAAAATATATCTAAGGAGGATGAGTTTGATGGTAAAGCCATTCAATTAAATGATGTTTTATTATTTTTGGGAATCTATTATTTAGATCCTAAATAATAAGGGTCTGAAATGACATAACAAATATAGTTATATATATATATATATATATATATATATATATATATATATATATATATATATATATATGTATATATATATATAATAATTGATAATTATACAAAACAAAAAAAAATAACTTAGTTGGATTTGGGCTAAAATGGAAGATTCTGAGTCTAAAATTTGAGAAGCAAGACTAGGACAATGTCAAAAATTTGGCTATGGCTTCTATTTTCTAATTGGACAAGAGTGCCAAAAATAGGACACCCTAGTGTCTGGTGTTATTGTCCATCCCAATGTTATTTTCCTAAAGCTAAAATATTTCTAGGTTTTGTTCACTTACTCAATATGACCCTGTGTACCAAATTTTAGGTCTTGGGAGTCACCAGAGCTTGATATAGGTTTGTTTTAATATTCAGTACTTGTATTCTTATACACAAATGGAAACAATAAATAGATCAAAAGAAAAAGGGGGAAAACTAGGTTAGGGGAAGAATGATTGCACAATCAAGAACCCCTTCAATTTTAATTATTAATTGCATTAACCCCCAAGCTAGGGTATTAGATCTGATGTATTTCTCCCTTAAATAACATGCATGATAGATGTAAGAATGAATTTCACCAAGTCCCTTCCTTGATCAAGCATGAAAGTCTATGTGTGATGCAGAGAAGTTGAGCTACACTATTGATTGATTTTTATTATGTCTAATGCAACAAAGTAGTAAGTGTTAGATATAAAATGTCTTATGTAGTCCATTATATAAGAGACTCATTATTTCAAATTTGGGAGTTTTATTTGAATTTGGACAACATTGGAAAACTTAGGAATGAATAAAATAAAGGGGTAAGACTCATATAATAGGAGAAAGTGACCGTTGGAATATAATTTGCACTTGGACAAGAGTGCCAAAAACTAGACACCCTGGGTTTCAAAATTGTAGTCCTATTTGGGTGCTATTATCTAGAGGGTCCAAGACCTAGGGGGATGGAAAAAGCCTAGAAAGAGTGACCCAAGATAGTAAGGGATAAGTCTAGAAGTTTACGAATGATTGGGAATGGTCAAAGAGGTGTCTATGGTATAAAACAAGACCCAGGCAAATTAGATTAAAAGACATGGCTAGATGCGAATAAGACTCATATTCTCTACTTGGAGTCTCCTATGAAAAGACTAAAAATAAATGATATGTGTGGTTTTTTGAACAATTTAGGGTGTATACATTTTCCCCCCTTTTAATATAGTGATGTAATGAAATGAAGTACTAGAGTAAATGAAAGAAAGAAGATGTGTACCTAAACTTACTTGTATGGAGATAAGTGTACTAAAAAAAGATCCAACTTATTAGCTAGGGAAGTGGATGGAGAACTGAATAATGCTTGGAGAAATATGGAATCCCTATAATAGATGCCCCCTATATTGAATCTGAATAGTTCCTAGAGAAAGAAGGAATCCTTGTAATAGATGCCCCATGTACTAAATTTGAATAATGCTTGGAGAAATAAGGAATCCCTATAATAGATGCCCCTTGTATTGAATCTAAATAGTGCCTAGAGAAATATATAATCTCTATAATAGATGCCCCATATAATAAATCTAAATAAGAAATGAGAAATGCTCAGAGGCCCAAAACCAATGTCTTTCCTCTATCACACATAAACTCATACAATCTAGAATGTGTGTATAGAATCTATATGTTGTGAAGAGCAAGATCTATCATGCCCCCACTCTAAATAATATGAACTAGAAATGAGAAGTGCTCAGAGGTCCAAAACCAATGTCTATCCTCTATCTCACACAAAATCCTAGATCTAAGTAATGTTATGGACCAACTACTACAAATGATCATATGGTCCAACCTAGTGACACCCTAAATATGCCTAGGTGTAATCTAATTTTTTTGGTAAATGTGTAAGAAGAAAATGGCTTGTCTTGTCATTCCAATCTATATAATCCTGGTTGATAAAGAACATGATCATCTGTGTCATGCCCCCAAATGTGGTATGTGAGTGATGTGTCTAAATAGTCCAAAAATCTATATAACCATATGTGCCATGATCTATCATGCCATTTCCCATGTGAAAAAATGGAGATCAAAACAATGTGTTATATCTTATGCCTATAATATACTATCTAGTCATGTAATTATGTCATGTTGTATGAATTTTTATGTATGAGATGTGTAGTAATTTACATGCTCCCAAATTCGGTATCTGAGTCTGAGTTTGTATTGAAGTCATTGTGAGTCCATATAATCTAAACCAATTTATTTGAATAGTCTGTGTATCTATAAACTAATAGTATATCCCTCTGGATGTTTGAGTGATGCTAAGTGACCCATATAGACTAAATCATTATATATTATTAACCAATATATACTAATTAATGTTGATAATATAGATTATAGAGGTGTAAAAACCATGTTGAGTGACCCATGTAGTTTGAATCATTTTATGTTTTGATCGATCTGAGTTGAATCTAAAAATATGACTGTTAGAGGTGTGAGAACTAGGGTGTATTTATGTATAAGAGTGGATAATAGGTAATTTTAGAGATAATATGAATGGTTCCCCCCTTTTAGGAAGAGGGACAAGATTTATGATAGAGGAGGTTGAGTTAAAAGTGACGAATAGTGGCATATGAATAGTAACTAGGTTGGCATGTAGCAAATATATCAAATGATTTATGTTTGATTGGTGAGAGTTGAATTAATGGGATTGAAATGTGTTCTTGATTGATTAGGACCAAATATTGTGTGTGGGTATAGAAGAGATTATAAACCTTTATGCCATGGTAGGTAAATGAGGTGGTATTAGATTGAATGGATTGAAAAGTTGATTGATTTAGTTGGGTTGTTTGAATGTTTTGAATGAATATTTTTTATTAGTAGGTACCAATTTATATGTTAGGGTAAAAAATAGGTATAGGGTAATGTGTATTATATAGATGACATAGTTATAGATCAAAGATCATGTGATATTGAAGGTATCATTGTCATAATTTTGTTAAACAAAATGGCTTGTAAGATGGGGCTATGGGGTTATAGTTATGGGCAAAATGGTATTTTGATTTTGGATTAAAAAATTGGTTCATATAGGAATTTTGATTGATTTTGGGTTCACTTTTGCATTGAATAGTTTGAGATATTGGATCTCTAAAGTGAGAAAATGCCTAGGAGACTTGTACCTTTTATAACCCTATTTTTATACGAGTTTTCGCTTTCACATTCAAAAAGGAAATGAGAAACTAAAAGAAATGGTCTAGGGTTAGAAGATACCCAGATGAGGTCTTGCCCACCAAATTTAGATGATAGCAGGAACTCCTCTTTGGTTGTGGAGGATGACACTTGTAGAAGAAAGAGACTAAAACAAAAAAAGCATTAGATGAGGAGATGGTGGGCTGCCAAGCAAAAGCTTGATCCCAGAAGTACAAAGACTTCTTTGAGGGATGTCAAATCACTGATTGATAAAAATAATGTCTGATAAAAGGTAGAATGATAAAATACTAAAATGATTAAAAACTGAAATAAAAATAGAAGCAAATGCTTACCTGAATGTTGCTGTCGATCTGGTCATAGTCACCGATGTCGGTTAGTCTGCTGGCATCAGTTTGATGGTTTGCCAACATCAATTAGTCTGCCAATGTTGGTGAAGGTAGTGGTCTCTGCAGCTGGCGTCAGTTGGGGTAGTAGTCTTTGGACGAGGTCTGGTCGGGTCTGGACGGGTTTATGGTCTGAGAAGGGCTCTAGGTCTAGTTGAATGGTTTGTACAGGGTCTTTGTAGGCAGAAAGAATGGTCTGAAAGAGGGACCAAATAGAATATAGAGGCAACAGGGAAGAAAGAGTGGTCTGGAAGGGGTCTGGGCAGGAGAGGTTGAAAATGGGCAGTAGGCTGAATGACAGATGAATTAAAAGAAATACTAAAATTAAAACAATATAAATACTTACCTCATACCTGCTGGAGAATGAAATGAAGAAGCCTTGTTGCTACTGATGTACCTATTGTTGATGCTTGGTAGTGTAGAAGACCTATTGTTGTAGCTTGTTGTGTGTACTTGAGAGAGAGAGAGTGAGAGGTCTGATGATTGGAAGGATTGATGGATTGAGGAGTGAAAGATTGGATTGCTCAAAGTTGAAAGGTCAGATTGAAAAATTGAGAGAAGTAGATCCACACTTTGGAGGTGGAATACAGTTTTGAAGGTAATCGATGCCAAAAATATCACCGATGTCGGTCGACAGTTGATCGACGTTGGCGGCTGGAAGGTAGGAAAAAGGCTAAAAATAGCCTTTTATCCATTTTCCCAACTGTCGGGTCAGTGGGTCGGGGGAAGAAATGGACAAAGGTGGATTAATAGGTGTGGGAAATGAGTGGGATAAGGGAAATGGGGTCTTAAATCATTTAAGACTTGGCAAGGGGTAGTGGAGGGGAAGTTGGAATAGGTCATAGGGTGATAAATGAGGGTATCCAAGGGCAAAGAATCCAAGGAGAGGAGAGGTGGCATGGGTGAGGTGGCAAGGGGAGAGAGAGAATTATTAATTTAAAATAAGATAATTATTTTAAATTAATAAGACATAGGTTAGGAGTGGTTAAAAGTGGAAAGGGACCAAGGGGGAGAGTTGACCAAGGGTTAGACACGATTTCGATGTCTACATTTGCCCCTTTTTGTCTTGTTGGTTATTCTAGACGAACTGCAAGACAAAAATAGGAGTTGATTGCCCTAGGTGTGGAATAAGGTTGATTTTGTCTTATTGGTTGTTCAAGTGAATTGCAAGACAAAAATGGGAGGTTGATTGCACCAAATGTGGGATCAGGTATTCCCCCTCAAAGTGGGAGTTGAGGGAAGGGAACCTGAAGTTGGGTGTCGATTTTATAGAGAGTGGATGGATATGGTGAAGATGGAGTGTGAATGCTGCAATAGTCATGATTGTGTGCATACCACTTCACGAGATGGTCAGGTCAAATTGTCACAGGTCAAAGGTCAAAGAGTGCCAAAATTGAAATAACTAGGCCCCAGCATTTGGTCATAGCTAATCAGGTTATTCAATCTAAACTGAAGCTCCAATGGTCATCATGTTCTAGGTATCCTAGGCTCAAGAAGTGCTCCTAAAAACATGAAAATGTCACAAGTAGTGGGGATCAACCAGCTTGTGATCCTATACTTGTGAAGGTCATAAATAGTCTGCGCACAATTTTGCTAACCATTCATGAGGTAGCATACATGCAAAAAATAACCAAGGCAACATTTGTCTTGGAAGTGGTCAGAGTCTAGGGAGATAGTTGTGATCTCCATGGTCATTGGTTGAGGTGGATGGAAGGATGAAAGAATGTGGCCGAGCTAACCTCAGAAGACTGAGTGCTACCTACATAGCCCTTGTTGAAAGGGCCTCAGGCCAATGTAGTTCTCCCTAAAAGGGAGGAAGGGTCAAAGTTATGGATTGGTTTGGTCGAGGTCAAGTCATGGTCAAAGGAGGATATGGTTTTTCCATTAGGTAGACAAACAAATGAGGGTGGTCGAGCTAACCTTAGAAGGCATCATGTCATTTGAGTGCTGCCTACATAGCCCTGATCTTAGGGCCTCAGACCAATGTAGTTCAGACTGAGGAAGCAAAGTGGTCAAGAGTTGGTTTGGTCATGAGAATGATTGAGCATGTCCCATATGTCTGAGGGTTCATGCTTGAAATGATGAGGGGAAAGAAGATGTTACAGTCTTTTCCAAAATGGTGTATTCTATAACATTGGTCAGGGTTTTTCATCCCTAGCAAGTGTCCATATTAGGTGATGGATGTTTGCTAAAAATGAAATGAGTCTATTTATGCTTCAATAAGTAATGGTTTATGCTAGACATAAATTGTGTAGTCCATAGTTCCCATGTGTATTGGTGTCCATAGAAACTAGTGTGAATAGGCTATGTGAGTGGTGTAAAAAAGTGTTGAGTTGAGCTGGTTTGACAAATGATGTGGTTGAATGTGACCAAAGTGTAAAAAAAAAGTGAAAGGAAAATTGCTCTTTCATTGACAAGGACCAAAATAATAGCATAGATAGGGGTTGTTATAACCGAGATCCCCATTCATGCATTACGTCGTTGACCATAGGTTGTGTTAGAGAGGTAATCAAATCACTTTGATATTTAAAATGAGCTCGAAATCCCTTGAGTAGGTTGGGGTGATAGGTTGGATTATGTGCTATGAGAGGATGGGGTAACCCTTTTTGGCAGGAATAACCTTGCCCCTTGTTATAGGTGACCTAAGAACGATTATAGCCTGTCCATGACCTTTTTTTTTGGCAGACTGATCAATGTGGGAAGTCCACATAGAGATGTCATTGTGCTTTGTGGTCATTTTTGAAGCTGATTGATGCGAGAAGCTTCTAAAAGAGTGCTATTTATAGCAAGATTTATTCATAGCCATCCTTTGAGGGAGTGGTCTATATTTTTGCATTATATATATATGAGGACTTTGAATAGCTGTCCTTCGAGGGAGCAGTCTATTAGCTATAATAATGATAGTACAACTGTCCTTCGAGGGAGCAGTCTGCTCTTTGATTTTGTGACCTTGGATATTTTGACATCTTGATTTATTTTTGATAAAATTTTGAGTCATAGACAAGACTATAGAAGTTCAAGGGCTCCCTTTTATTAGGACAAAGCATCCATACTGTATAAAAGGGTTACATAGGGTTTGTGTAGGGGAATAGGGTTGAAAGGAATAAGGATTAAGAGGGTGGGGTTGCTCAAGGGATGAGCTCAAGTTAAATTTCAAGTGGATGAGTACTCGACTAACAGTAGAATGGTCACAGATGCAAGGCATTAAAGGGCTCAGGTTCTGATAAATCCCTAATCCATACCCATGTGTGATGATGTAAGGTCTGAGCCAATTAGGAGCAAACTTGCCCCATTTGCCTCTTTGAGATGGGTCACATGTTGATTGATGTTAGACATGAAGTTGTTTGATGTTGGACATGAATTTGGTTGATGTTTGGTCATTGTTTGGTTGGTTGATGGTTGGTTGAATGTTTGGTCGAGGTCTGGTCAATGGTCAGTTGAATGTTTGGTCGAGGTTTGGCCGAGATTAGTATTTGGTCGATGATTGGTTGATATGATTGGTCGATATCATGATTAAAAGATTGGTTGATGTTTGGTCAAGGTTTGGTTGAGGTTTGGTCAATGCTTGTTTGGTCGAGGCATGGTCGAGGCTTGGTTGAGGCCTAGTCGAGGTTTAGGATTAAAAGAGTGATTGATATTTGGTCGAGACTGGGTTGAAAGGTTGGTCGAGGCTTGGATGAAGGTTGAATTCCCCCAGTAGCTAGGGAGAATGCTTGACAGATTGGTCAAGGTCAGTTGAGGCTTGGTGGTTAGATTAACTATGTTGATGTCGAATATGGAGGTTAAAGGTGGCAAAGGGACCATAGTCTAGCATGGAGATCCCGATTTAAGTGATGAGGTTTGAGAAGCATGGGTCGGTGTTGATGATTTGTCAAAGGGGTGGTCAAGAGGATCCTTGATGAGAAGGGTATCCTTTTTTTGGTGTTGATGAATGAAAGCTTTAAGAGTGCAACAACACTCAGTGTCATGTCCCAGAGTGTGATGATAGTGACAAAATTTAGAGTTGTCGAACCAAGATGGTCTTGATCTGAGAGTTGATGAGCGGGGCGGTGTTGAAGGTTTGTTGATAATATGGTCAAGAAGAAGGGTGTCTTTCTCCAAGCATTGGTGAAGGACAACCTTGAGGGCACAACAATGCTCAGTGTCGTGCCCAAGCATGTGATGATACGCACAAATCTGAGTGTCATCAAACCAGGGCAGTTTTGGTTCAAGAGATTGATATGGTTTAAGAGGTAGGAGATTGATGCGAGAAGACTGCAACAATTGCCGTAACAACAAGGCATAAGAACCTGCTAATGGGTCTACGTGTTTTGTTGCATTAGGGGTTGATGACTTTGGTTTGAGAGGCATAAGAGGCATTGGTCGTACCATTATTTTCATGGTTGGTGTAGCCACACGTGTAGATGGCACTTTGGTGGTGATAGGTGTTGGATGTTTTGGAGGAAATATATGTCTAATGGGTTGAGGAGATAATGGAGGTGACTTGCCTCTATGAAGTATGGGAGTAGGAAGCACTCCCATTAGGGTGGATGGATGTGGGCCCAAGATTGAAGGTAATGATGAAGGTGGGGGAGGAGTCCTCCGATGTGATTTAGTGGCCTTCTTTGGTTTGGGTTGAGGGCCACCATTGTGCGAGGTGAGGTTAGATACAGGTTTGGGTTCAGATGTGGATGGAGGTGAGTGAGATGTAGCAATCTCAAGCAAAAGGCAAGAGGAAACCGTGACTGGGTCTTTCTCGGTCAAAATGGGTGAAGAGACTGGTTCTTCTCTTGGTGGAGAAGAACTAGGAGAGTGCAACTCCTCAAGAGGGTAAAGGGCATGGATGATGGTGCCTTCTACTTGTGGTTGAGGAGTAGGAAGGGTATGGTCCTCCATCGGTAGGAGGAAGGATGAATGAGGGGATAATGGCATTGGTATGGTCAAAGCGTCCTCTAATATAAGAGAGGTCGATGGAGGACTAATAAGAGAAGAAAGTTCTTCATCTTGTGGAGGAGAAATAGGGGAAGAAGAGTCTTCCGCCTGTGAAGGAGGTTGGTCAGGGACAAGAGGTGAGACCATGTTGACCATTTGTATATCATGCTCTTGAGGGTCATTGGTCATGGTCTGGATATTGTTTTGATTAGTAGGATGGTTGGGGAATGTTTGTTTGAATATGTTGATGTTTTAATTGGGTAGGGCATTTGGGTTATCCAAAACAAGATCCCCCTTATCGATCATGTCTTGGACAATGTTTTTGAAGGTTCGGCAATTGTTGATGTCATGGCCTTGGACACGGTGAAAGTGACAGAAGTCATTCTCCCTATACCAGGTAGGGAGAGCTTTCGAAGGGTCGAATTGAGGTGGTTAGATTGGAGGGAGATTGAGGACCCCCTATTTGACAAGTTTTTCCAAAATGAAAGCGTATGATTCTCCAAGTGGAGTGTATGAATGCTGGATGTACCATTGTTGGAATTGTTTGGTGATGCTTTGAGATGTTAAAGGTTGAGATTGGTTGGTCATTGTCGAGGATGGTGATCTAACGACCACAGTGTTGGCCACTCCTTTGGATTTAGAATTGGCAGAAAAAGGTCTAGAAGAAGAAGGGTCATCAGATTTTGTGTTGGTATTATGCAATTTGACCTTATCTTCTTCAATGGCGTGGAGTTCAAGCTTTCAGGCCATGGTGAAAGCTTCTTCAAAAGTGTGGAATGTTTGAACCCGCAAGGTAGAAGAGATGTGCCTTGCACATGCTCAAGAAAAGAGCTCGATGAGCTCAGGTTAAGGCAAGGAGAAGGAGAGCTGGTTAATTAAGCCTCTCCAACGAGCGATAAAATTGACTATTGATTCATTGTCAAATTGTTTGATGGAGTAGAGGTCTGTAATCAAGACTTGTTTGGTGATATTGATTGAAAAGTGGTCAAGGAATAATTGGGTGAGTTGAGTGAATGAAAAGATAGAATGTCTGGTAAGAGAGCTATACCAGTCAAGGGCGGGGCCAAAAAGCGACATGGGGAATGTGCGTAAAAGTAACACATCATCATGGGCTATAAGATAACAAACATGTTTGAATGCTCGTAGATGCTATTGTGGGTCTTCCTTACTCTAGAAATGAGAAAACTTAGGAAGTTCCCACTGGTTGGGATATGGTCGAATTGGGATGGAGGGATGAATGGGTTCATTGCAAATTTGGTCATATGAGAGGGCATTGCTTGAACCGGAAATAGAAGCCTCAAGACTAGACATTTTGTCCATCAGCATCTTGATGAGATCGGCTAATGGATTGGTGGATGGGGCACCCCCTAGGTTTTAAGGTGCTTGAAAGGTGCTAGAAGGGGCATACAGCGTAGTCAGTTGCGCTTGTATGGGTGCAACGTATTGATAACTAGTCATTGGGATAGATGTGGAAGCTAGGGGTGGTTTTGTCATGAAAGTAGAAGGCATAAGTTGACTAAATATTGCCAAATATGGTTGCATGGTGGCATTGGCAAAAAGGGAGGTAGACACTCCTGCATTTATAGGTGCAAGAGTGTGTGGATTCGAGACAATCAAGTTTTGGTATGATGTAGAACTTGGTTACATTGCGTGTGGTTGAGGGGGTAATGAAACCCCGATGGAGGTTGGTCTAAAAATAGATGGGGAGGCCAAACTTTGCATATTGGCCATGGTCAAGTTAATGGTTGAGGTAATAGTCTGAGTCATAAAAGGCTGGGTAGCGGATGGTGTTGATGCCATCGCCGCTTCACCCGAAAGGTCTCATGTTTGGTTTCTTATGAGATAGTTTTGGAGGGCTTTGACATTGAGGTCCAAGAATCTGTCGAAGTCTTCATGCCCTTCAGGGACAATGGGAGACTGAGTTTGGGTTGGTCGAATTGGAGTTCATTCAGTCTTTGAATGAAACTCCATTAAGGGACTGGTTATGGATGGGGAAGGCAGAAGCAGTTGATGCCTCACGTGGTCAAGAAGAGCCTTGGTTTGACTACATGTCAAAACCATTTAAGGCAAGAAGGGTCAGCTTTCAAAAACTATGTTTTTTCAGTTTCAAAAACTCAAAAAGTGGTTTTGGCAGAAAAAGGGTTGGGTTTTAAGGCTGCTATTTTAAGAAAAAGACTATGACAGTGACCAACGTCGGTTAAAAAACTGATGTCGGTGAGAACAAATGGCCAACGTTAGTCAGATAACTGATAATGGTGAGGAAAGGTTACCGACGTTGGTGGTAAAACCGATGTCGGTGACTGTGTTTTCCAAAAACTCAAAAATTTGAAAGTTTTTGGAAAGAAGAAAAAATGTCCTCACTAGCTCAAAAAAATAGATAGGAATAGAAAAACAGATGGAGACAGGTAGACCCTAAGCGTTAAATCCTAAGAATCAACTTTTAGAATTCTGTTGGCTTATGCCTTAAAATGTGTTGGGGAGGTTGGCTGGTAGAATGGGTCCTAGAAGAGGAAGTCTAAAGATGGTTTCAGGTCAGTTTAGGTGCTCAAGAGTCTGTGTTAGGTTCCGTACATGGCCTGGTGCTAAGGAGCAAGCTCCCCTCACTTCACGAGCCCAGTGGTAAGCTGGTCTCACTTAGCTAGTATATAATTTCCCTAGAGATTATCCTCTACCAGAGAACAGAGTGGGCTTTCCCCTTGGTAGTGAAGTCCAAGTGGGATTGCCGGGACGGGTAAGGTATCTGCTGGGTGATGAAATCCCAGTCGGGCCTTGTCTCAGGTGAGTTAAGATGTTTGATTTGTGCAAGTGATTTGGTTGTGTAACATAAGTGATCTATGATTAATTCATGATGCAGTTGTTAATTACTAGATGTGGACTAAGTATGCAGTCAAGAAGAAATGAAATGTAATGTATTTTAAGCCCAAAATGAAATATGAGTTCGGATGAAAACAAGTTGAGAAAGGGTTGAAGAGTATGAGTTTTGACTAGTCTAAGATGCAAGAAAAGAAAGAACAAGAATGACTCTTTTTAATTTTTACTAATAGTGTCTTTTGGAAGATAGAAGAAAGAGATGAAAAGGAGAAACCTAATGCACCCTTTATGAAAAGAAAGAAAAGAACCCAAGGAAGACATTAGGGTCCCACTGGGCATGCCAGAATGTTTCTATATGAGTATTCGCTTTCACATTCAAAAAGGAAATGAGAAACTAAAATAAATGGTCTAGGGTTAGAAGATACCTGGCTGAGGTCTTGCGCACCAAATTCAGATGATAGCAGGAACTCCTCTTTGGTTGTGGAGGATGACACATGTAGAAGAAAGAGACTAAAACGAAGAAGGCGTTAGATGAGGAGATGGTGGGCTGTCAAGCAAAAGCTTGATCCCAGAAGTACAAAGACTTATTTGAGGGATGTCAACCCATTGATTGATAAAAATAATGTTTGATAAAAGGCAAAATGATAAAAGACTGAAATGATTAAAAATTGAAACAAAAATAGAAGCAAATGCTTACCTAAATGTTACTGTCAGTCTGGTCACAGTCACCGACATTGGTTAGTCTACCAGCATCAGTTTGATGGTTTATCGACATCGATTAGTCTACTGACGTTGGTGAAGGTAGTGGTCTCTACGACTGGCATCGATTGGGGTAGTAGTCTTTGGACAAGGTTTGGTCGGGTCTAGACGGGTTTATGGTCTGTGGATGGGTCTAAGAAGGGCTCTGGGTCTGGTTGAATGGTCTGTATAGGGTCTTTGCAGGCAGAAAGAATGGTATGAAAGAGGGACCAAACAGAAGATAGAGGCAACAGGGAAGAAAGAGTGGTCTAGAAGGGGTCTGGGCAGGAGAGGTTGAAAATGGGCAGTAGGCTGAATGACAGATGAATTAAAAGAAATATTGAAATGAAAAAAGTTGAAATACTTACCTCATACCTATTGAAGAATGGAATGAAGAAGCCCTATTGCTGTTGATGTACCTGTTGTTGATGCTTGGTAGTGCAGAAGACCTGTTGTTGTTGTAGCTTGCTGTGTGTACCTAAGAGAGAGAGAGTGAGAGGTCTGATGATTGGAAGGATTGACGGATTGAGGAGTGAAAGATCAGATTCCTCAAAGTCGAAAGGTTGGATTGAAATATTGAGAGAAGCAGATCTGCACTCTTGAGGTGGAATATAGTTTTGAAGGCAACTGACATTGGAAATATCACCGACGTCAGTTGACAGTTGACTGACATCGGCGGCTGGAAGGTAGGAAAAAGGCTAAAAATAGCCTTTTATCCATTTTCCCAACTATTGGGTCAATGGGTCGAGGGAAGAAATAGTTGAAGGTGGATTAATAGGCATGGGAAATGAGTGGGATAAGGGAAATGGGGTCTTAAATCATTTAAGACTTGGTAAGGGGTAGTGGAGGGGAAGTTGGAATAGGTCATAGGGTGATAAATGAGGGTATCTAAGGGCAAATAATCCAAGGAGAGGAGAGGTGGCATGGGTGAGGTGGCAAGGGGAGAGAGAGAATTATTAATTTTAAATAAGATAATTATTTTAAATTAATAAGACATAGGTTAGGATTGGTTAAAAGTGGAAAGGGACCAAGGGGGAGAGTCGACCAAGGGTTAGACACGATTTCGGTGTCTACAAACCCATTTTGAGCAGTTAGTCCAGATTTAGGCTGGTAGAGAGATTAGCCTCGTGAGTAAGCTTAACACTTAATTTGTACCTATTTAAAAGCCTATTGTGGATATTTTTGAGTTGTTTTAAGTAGTATAGGAAAATTTTTACTAGTTCTAATGCTCCTATCTTAGAGTCAACATTGTTATCTAGGATGCAATGCTACTATCCAGGTTTCAACATTATAGTCTAGTGTTAGTGTCCATCTATAGCGTTGTCCACTATGGATGGTTTTTTCAATTTATAAGTTATTCTTGATTTTGTACTTCTTATTTTTTTGATGGTTTTATGACATATAGTCTATTTTTTGGTGTTTTTATGGTGATGTGTAGATGCAAGAGTTCTATAGAGGTCAAGTGATGGAGACACTGAGGATGCTACCATTGTTTGTTGATGAGTGTCCCATTATGGATAGGGTAGGGTTAGGTAATGTATGTTACTTGGGCATGGTGTAGTGGGATAGGTACCTAATTATTACCTTATGTGAGAAGTGGAATTCTAATATCTATATTTTCTAGCTTCCTACTAGAGAGATCACTATTACTCTAAAGGATGTATACCATATTTTTCATTCACCGATTAGTGGGTGACAGGTGACACTAAAAAATGACATGGGTGCTGATGCCATTTACTATGCATCCTTATATTTTGTTAGTGTGACTTTAGGTTCACATCAGAGAGGTGGTGATAGTGATGCATTATAATCAATTATTATATAATTGAGTGTTTAAAACCTACAAAAGTGGTTAGTTGTATTGTTGGCTTCTTTTGTTATAGTGGATGCCAGTGGAGTGTCTATTGCTTATAAGATACATAGGGTGGTTTGTAGCATTGAGATGTATGGTACTATGTTCTCATGGGGTAGGACTATGCTTGCCAATTTATATAGATTTACACAGGAGGCATTTAGTGGTGGTGTGGGTGTGGCCACTATATTAAATTATTAGGCTTATGAGCACATAGTAGTTGTGTGACTTATTGGATTATCAAGGGTGAGTTGGGCATATAAATAAACATTTGGAAAGTGATGGATGAGTGATTATCTATCCAATATCCTAGGATAGATCACTATAGGAAGATGCTAGACATCTTGGTGGCTCAAAATATCATATGGAGGCCCTATAGAGCATTCTCTAAATGGCTTGAGGATGGAGAGTAGTTATGGTACATGAGGGTAAATTATTGGCTACATGATCATTACATTGGAATATATGAGCATTTTTAGTATGAGCACATGAATAGGTATTTTGGAGTTTAATAAGATGTTCCTCCTATAGCCTAAGTATGATTGAGGAGTACATGGGCACCAATAAGAGTATGAGCTCGTGTGAAACCAAAGCTAAGTTGGCACCATTACCTTTGGATGCACAAGATGTGGTTATAGATATTATTAATGTAGATGACATGAGATGCATTGAGGCATCAGTGGGATCTATTATATCTTATGGGTGGAGTGGATGCTCCTACATATAAGGAGCTCGAGTTGATCCAGATGATGGGAGGTAATTAGTGAGTGTATTTGAAATGTACCTATGTTTGTGATTTAGTTTGATTTGAAAGTATATATCTAATGTAGTGTTCTACCTCATATGTGTGTAGATGGCATGGGAGGTGCATAGGATGAGGCACCTATTAGGGTGGGGAGGGGAGATGATGATTTTAGGGAGACCATCATTGAGTTGACACTTTGAGAGCTCACATGACATGTTCTTAATGATGTAGTAGAGGAGGGTTTGATAGAGTGAGTGATGGATACAACTGGCATGTATTCTCATTTTTTGATAGGGTTGATATAGCTACAACTACATAGTTAGGGTAGTAGGAGAGAGAGATGAGCTTAGAGCTGAGTTAGATAGGCATAGGATTCCTCCACCTGATTGTGGCATGGTGAACATGAAGATTATGGATGATTATATGGATCTTTAGTGGTGATATACAGACTTGTGTGAGGAGCATGGTCAACTATTGGAGTGGGATAGTTAATGTAAGAGGCACTTGAGAGCTTAAGGAGGTGCAGGGTCATCAAGTGCTAGACAAGATTATGCGACTAGTATTAGAGAGAGTGAGATCGAGAGTAAGGGCATGACACCCATTCATGATTGATTGTATTTGACATAGTGTATATGTATTTGAAAACCTAGTTATATATAGATGTTGATTTAATTTTAGTTGCACTTGTATGTGTGTTATTGATTCTAGAATATGTTGGTATATTGATTGTAGGTGGTTGATTTAGAAATAGTTGATCTAGTATTGATTTTTAATATGTATGTGATTGGTAAAATAGTATATGGGATATGTGGTTTATTTATTTTGATATGTTTGGAGGTGTTGTTTAGGTTTGATTTGTGATTATATGTAAGCAAAAAAAAATTGGTTTTTATAATTTTAGATAAACTGAGTTGGGTCTAACATTTGGAAATTATTGGGATAAGTGGATTGGGTTATATAATGGTAAATCATTTAGATATGTTGAGTTGGTAATATCTAAATTTTGATAGGATGGTATTTGGATAGGATAGTTGTTGGGAATTAGGAATGTTAGTTGTTAGTAGGGGGATGTAAGATAACACTGTGTGTATATTAATTCCCTGAGAGTGGCTCAAGAATATAAAGGGTAGCTAGACATTTGGCTCCATCATTTCCCTACTAAGTGAAGCTTATGAACTAAAACTAGTATGATTGTACATTATATTATTCTATGTTATATCACTATTTGAACCCTATCGACCAATTGAACAAGTACCCATACTGATCATGTAGGAATGTGCTCTATATTTGATAATATTTAGTATGTGCTAACTATTTCTAAGTGTGAAGATTCTACAAAATTTAACTTGATTGGTCATGCAATTGAAACTAGATGCTATGGAGGAGGCTCATCTATTCATAATCGTAATGAATTGCTACATGAAATAACACATTGTGGCCTCTGTTATGATGCATATGACTAAAAAATAGATTGATATGGAACTTTAATATGTGATGGGGGTTCATTTAATCTTAAATATAGCAATTTTATATGTGAGATAGGACCCAAAACTCTGCCCATAGTGAATATTTCTCATGAGTGGTATTCCATTGTACTGCCTGTGACTCTATTGGATATGTATATGGATCTACACTATGTATTTCATAGACTATGCTACTATATGTAGGCTATTTTTGATGTACTAGTTTCTAAACCTTCTAAGTAGTTTAGGAGATCTCCTATGAGATTTTGTCTTAAATCTTGCATTGCACTCATGATGAGTGACTGATGATTCCTATAAAGGAATGTACTGGGATGACTCAGTTGTTGAGGAATGAGGTCTAAGGTTACATAATGGAGGAGATATATATACCCCCTATGTGAATTTTATGATACCATTATCAACACATCTAGTAATTTAGTCTTTGAGTCCAAAATAGTCATTATCTATGTCCATGAATACGATGATAATTGTAAAAAGGCTGATGTGGCTATCTATGTAAGAGATGTGGATCTAGTTAGTGAATATAAGGTAATGTGATTAAACTCCTATTTAGTAGTGATAATAAAATTATATATGGACCATCTCACTTTGAATTAAACTATAGTGGTGATTTATTGTTATTATTTATAGTATATACTATAGGTTGTTCTCTAAAAATTGGGATTTCATTCTTAACTAGTTACTTTTTTGGTTTTGGTCTCCTATATTGTCTAGGACATGGTGGATCCTGAGTGATAGGAGTTATATCTAAATATGATACTATGAAGTCAAGAGTGATATGATCAATTGAATCTACCTCAATCAATCCCAATTTCTTTTCCAAATCTAGAACTATATAACATAAATGTCTGAAACAAGACTTTATCTGATATAGTAGATGCTTGAGGAGAGGTTGGAAAAGTCCCTTGAAAAAGACATGTTGAATCTCTAGATATGTTGGTTTGTATATCAATCTTAACTTGTGAGCCTTGAATCTTAAGATATACTTACTAACTGGATCTAAATAATTATGATGTAGTATGGTAAGTTTATCATATGTAACATGAGGCTCCATGTTTATGATGTAATATTTGAGAAATTCCTCCTCTAAGTCATCATATGTATGAAATGAACCAATAGGGAGTAGATGAAAGAACCAATTTTGTGCTACCCCCACTAATGTCTACTAGATTAACTTGAGTAGAATCAATGGGCTCACATGAGATGGCAAAGCCTTTTGGAAGGCCTAAAATTGTATGAATGGATCTCTAATTTCATCAAAGTGAGGTAATGATGGTAACTATAAATTCTTAGGCAATGAAGCTTTTATGAATGTCTTCGAAATAGGGTTACCATGTATATCATTGGCATCTATCCAAGACTTGTAAGATTTGTTTTCCAAGGTAAGGAAATGTACTTGGTGTTGTAATTCTCCAACTATATGCATCAAAGAGATGATCTACTTATATGGTATATTAGTATCTTGAAGTGGTTCATTTAATCTTTAAATTTGATCATTTACTTTAGCCATAGGAATGCTAGATTTAGTAATTAGATCATATAGAGGGGGTGTGCTCACTAGAACCTTGGGAGTAATGGTAGCTTGGACCTTAATAGAGGGATGTGTGATACCATTCTCTTTAGGTGAAAGGTGAAAACTAGTTTCTATCATAGTGAGGGGGTGGATTTGGGGATTCATTGGTATCTTTAGTTTTTAGTGAATCACATTTGGAATGCATAGAATATGTAGTATTATTATTGGAATGTACATCATTTGAAAAATAGTCATTCATAGAAGTAGGATCCATATGTTGACATGCATTTTATTTAAGAGAAGAAGTGAGAGAAGAGTTAGAAACATGAGATGCATATTCTTCTTCACTATGTGCATAATTATCATCATCATTATCATATATGTAATATTATTCATAATCACTCTCATTTTCATATTCATTATCACTTCCATCATTGTTAGGGAGAGGTGTAATAGAAGGATTAAGTTCTTTTTGAATATGTAATAAATTATCATTTGACATTAGAATATCATGTGCATCTATGTTATTCATGGATGAAAGATATGCATTATTTTCATATGCAATATGAATTAAGAGTAAGAGAGTTATCATTTAAACTATGCTCTGGTAATTTGATTCGATTGCATTTATATTGTTGTATTTTAAACATGGCTGTAGAGAGAGAGAGAGAGAGAGAGAGAGAGAGAGAGAGAGAGAGAGAGAGAGAGAGAGAGAGAGAGAGAGAGAGAGAGAGAGAGAGAGAGAGAGAGAGAGAGAGAGTAGGTTCACATGAAAGCAAATTATAACCTATTATAGGTTCAATTGGAAGTGCATTATGCATAGGAGAATGAGGTGAGAAGTATTTTTCCCATTTATCAAAAGTATTTTATTTAGAAGAAGGGATGAAAGAGATAGGTTTGAGAGGATTAGATGCATCTAATTTTTCTTCACTATCACTTTCATATGTATGATAATATTCCTCATTGAAAAAATAGTAATTATCTTCATTATAAATAAAATCATTTTCCAAATTTTTAGATAATGTGCAATTTTACAATTTTTTCCACTCATTATCATAATTATGTGAAAAATTAAGGAATTTGTCTATGGGATGAGAGGGAAGAAGCCCCTTAGTGGCCATTTTATTTCTTTCACCACAAACAATGTGAAAAATTACTATTAATAAAATAAATGCAATAATAACTACTAACATAGAAAATTTGAAAATACTTCACTATCTAAACAATTTGCAAAAATTTAAAAATTAATATTTAAAAATTTCAAGGATGAATGTTTTTAAGGTGGAGGACCTAGTTTAGGAATCTAGGGTTTTGAGCTAGAATTTTGGAATTTAAGGTTATAATTTAAATTCTAAAATTAATTTGAATAAGATAATTTGCATAAAAATTGATACAAAAGTCAAAATTTGAAATTGAATTTTTGCACAAAATAAATAGTAATTTATAAATTTTGAATTTATTTTTGGCACACTAAACAATTTTCAAAAATTTCAAAATTGATTTCTAAAATTTTTGAGGGAAACTTGGGGTTTGAGGACCTAGTTTTGAAATCTAGGGTTTTGAACTAGGGTTTTACAATTTTTTTTAAATTATGCAATAATTTAAATTATAAAAATATTTTTTAATGGAATAATTGTACAAAAATTAGTATAAAAATAATAACTTTGTAAAGTAAATTTTGCACAAAATATGAAGGAAAAACCCTATGGGTACCTAGGGTTTTTTAGTTTATTTTAAGTAAGACAGGTTCACTGAATGTTTTATTATTTTTGGGAATCTATTGTTTAGATCCTAAAAAAATAAGTGTCTAAAATGACATGAAAAATCTAATTTAATATGGAAAAATATAGATTTTAACTGATAATTATAGAAGACAAAAAGAAATCAACTTAGTTAGATTTAGGCTAAAATAGAAGATTTTGAGTCTAGAATGTGAGGAGTAAGATTGGGATAGTGTCAGAAATATGGCTCTAACTTTTGTTTTCTAATTGGATAGGAGCATAAAAAATAGGACACCTTAGTGTCTAGTGCTACAATCCATCCCATCATTTTTGTCCTGAGGCTAAAAGCTTTCTGGGTTTTGTTTGTCTACTCAATATGACCTTATGTACCAAATTTAGGTCTTGGGAATCACCATATATTGTTGTAGGTAAATTTAAATATTTAGTACTTATATTATTCTACACACATGAAAATAAAAAATAGATCAAAAGAAAAAGGGGGAAAATATAGGTTAGGGGGAGAATGATCACACAATCAAGAACCCCTATTTTTTTGACTGTTGCCTACATTAACCCTTAAGCTAGGGTCTCAGATTTGATGTATTCTCCCTTAGGAAACATGCATAATCAACACACATGATATATGAAAGAATTAATTTAACTTAGGCCCTTCCTTGATCAAGTATGCAAGTCTATGTGTGATGCATAGATGCTGAGCTACACTATTGACTAATTTTTATTATATCTAATGTGCCAAAGTAGTAAGTGCTAAATATAAAATGCCTTATGTAGTCCTTTATATAGGAGACTCATTATTTAAAATTTGGGAGTTTTATTCACATTTATCCAACATTGGAAAACTTAGGAATGAAGCAAACAAAGGGTAAGACTCATCAGGCAGGATAAATTGACCGTTGAAAATAAAATTGGCACTTGGACAACAGTGTCAGAAACTAGACACCTTGGGTTTCAATGTTGTAGTCCTATTTGGGTGACATTGTACAAAAGGTCTAGGACTTGGGGGATGGAATAATCCTAGAAAGAGTGACTTGGAATAATAAGGGTTAATTTTGAAAGGTTGTGAATGACTGGAAATGGTCAAAGAGGTGTTTAGGGTATAAAATAAGACCAAGGCAAATTAGACAAAAAGACATGGCTAGAAGCAAATAAGACTCATATTTTCCAGTCAGAGTCTCATATGAAAGGAATATTAAAAAACATGATATGTGTGATTTCTTGATCAATTTAGGGTGTATACAAATGACAATAAGATCACTAAGGGGATGATTTCTTTAGAGAGACTATTTGATTAGGATAAATTTACTGAGGTTTCTAAGATTCCCAAGGTAAGTGGGAAAGATTATAATGCTATTGATCTTGGTCTCCAAGATCAACCCCAACTATAAAATTTTAGAAAATCCTTACCAAACATTGAGAATAAGAAATCTAAAGATCTCCTTATCTAATATAGGGAAGTCATAGCATGGTCTTATGATGACTTAAAAGTCTTTGATCCTAAGGTCATCACTCACACCATCCCCTTAAAATAAAAATGTAAACCATTCAAGAAAAAATAGAGGCTTGTAAACCCTATCTTATAGATAATTATTTTTAAATAGGTGATCTGGGCAACAATTCAGATGACAATTCGGGTGATAGGTCCACCCCAATTGATGGTAGAACTTTCTAGAGCCATAACTTTTGCACCGTAGCTCTAATTGACTCGCCGTTTACACTATTAGAAAGCTAATAATGAGGGTAACATCATGAGATGGCATGGAGATTTGATATATGAATTTTGACCCTTGAAAACCAAATGAAAGTGCCCCAAATTTTAATTTTAGTAGTGTAGTCTAAAAATAGTAAGTTTCTAAAAATAGTAATTCCTCGAATTATGTATTGTTGTAAATCATGGAAGTGAAACCACTAAATCTCCCTCAAGATTGGTGACCTTCCACATCCTCCTCATACCTTTAAAACATGTATAAATAAAGATGTTACCTAAAATGGAAATTAGACATCTCTTCTCAGAGATAGGCATATGTTGGGTCTACAATTTTGATCAATAAAACATCTCTTTTCAAAGATAACATTATTTGAATTGTGTTGTTATTATTTTTGAATTATCATTTAACCAAAGATTTTTTGAGTTTTGGATCAGTGGTATCAGATCGGTTTGTCTTTAGAGTGTATGATCCCAAGGATGAGGTCAAATTATAGGAAGCTTGGGTGGAAAATAGAACCAACAGACTATCCACCTATTCACTCTAAATGACTTCAAATGGCAGACAACACTGAGAGATCCAATCCTTTCAAGGAAATGGTGAATGAATCCCTCCAATAGTAGCAAGCACAAATACTACAACAATTTTCTCAAATTCTCCAATAAATCTCAATGGGAAAATTTGGCTCCTCATCTACACTCGCACATCCTTTCAGTGCCCCAACACCCTTCAAGGTTCAGGGGAATTTTGATATCCATACATTTGAAGGAAAAATCAATGCTGATGCAGTAAAAAATTGGTTGAATGAATTTTCATCTTATTTTTCTATAAATAAATTCATTGTTAAAGAGAAGATTAGTTTTTCTCTTCTGAAAGCATCATTGCCTATCAAAAATTAGTGGGAAGTGTACAAAAAGAGATTTAGTGTAGATGATATTAGCCTTCAGATGGAACCTACATGGGATGATTTCATAGAAGCTATAAAGGAAGAATACTACCCCATTGGAGCATATGATGATCTGTATATAGAGTGGTAACAACTTTACCAAGGTAAGGAACAATCTGTTTAAGATTACATTGACATTTTTCATTCTCTATCTACAAGATTGGGCATCCAAGAAAGTGAGAAACATAAGGTTCTCAAATATCATGGTAGAATACAATGGTACATATGGGGAGAAATGGAACTCTTCAATTTGGAAACCATCAGTGAGGCATACAAGTTCATAGTGAAGATTGAGCAAAAGCATGGAAGAATGAATATAAAGCATCAATCTTCAAAATGGAAAAGTGACAAAGAAGGTCAAACACGAGGCCAAAATTGGAAGCAAAAGGAAGGAAAGACTGGGAAGTGGTGTGATAATCACAAATCTGGAACTCACTCCAAAGAAGAATGTCAACCCATCAAGTCACTGCTTTCTGAGTCACAATCCTCCACATCTACTTCTCTACCTCATACAGACCCTACAGTTAAAGAGGTTGAAGAAGAAATTATAGATGTTAATCCTGAAGCCATTGTTGCTTCATCATAGACCCATGATGAGATGCTAGATGACAAGGAAAGGTTATTTCACTCTAATATATAGCTGAAAGGTAAGCCTCTACATTTAATTATTGATAGTGGAAGTCAAAAGAATTTAATCTCTAATAATGTTGTAAAAATTATAAATCTGTCCATGAAGCCTCACCTAAAGCCATACAGTATTGGATTGTTGAGTCTAGGGAGAAACCTCCATGTCACCCACCAATATCTTCTCTCATATGCAATAAAACCTTTCAAAGATGAGGTCTTATGTGATGTGGTCAATCTATATGTTTTTGATGTACTCTTTGGTCAGCCATTCATGTATAATCGACATGGAATCTATGAATCAATAACTCAAAGGATCACTCTCACTCTTGAAACATGGTGTTATAGGGTACCAGAGGTACCACCTTCTACATCTGTCTCTCTGATTAGTGCCAAGAAATTTGTTCTCATGGTGGTCAAGCCACAAGAATCCAAAAGGGTTGATGTTATAGCCCTAACTACAAAAACAACACAAAAACAAAATCAAATAGATACTGACCTAAAGAATTTCATGGCCTTCCATCCATAGATTGATGGTCAGACATAAATGGTGAACAATCAAGCCCTGCACAGTTCTATAAATCATAGTCCCTTCCAAGTATGTATCAAGAATAAAATCTAAGTACAAGTACCATATTTGATGAAAAATATTGATGCAATTGGGACCATTACTTCTCAAGGAGGGAGGAATGATCTGGGCAACAATTCAAATGACAATTCAGGTGATGGGTCCACCCCAATTAATGGCAGAACTTCTGGGAGCCATAACTTTTGTACCATAGTTCCAATTGACTCACCGTTTGAATCATTTTAAAGATAATAATGAGGGGAATGTCTTGAGATTGAATTGATCTACACTTTATGAAGTTTTACCCCTAAAAACCCAACGAAAGTGCCCCAAATTTCAATTTTAGTAGTGTAGTCTAAAAATAGTAAGTTTCTAAAAATAATAATTCCTCAAATTATGTATTGTTGTAAATCATGGAAGTTAAAACAATTAATATCCCTCAATATTGGTGACCTTACATATCCTTCTCACACCTTCAAAAAATTTATAAATTAAGATGTAACCTAAAATGGAAATCAGACATCTCTTCTTAGAGATAGGCATATGTTTGGGTCTACAATTTTGATCAATAAAACATCTCTTTTCAGAGATAGCATTATTTAAATTGTGTTGTTCTTATTTTTGAATTATATTTCAACCAAATATTTTTTTGAGTTTTGGATCAAGAGGTTAAGAGGATACTAGATGCTATGATAGTCTTTCCCATCAAGCATTCTACTTGGGTGGCTAATTTGGTGCCAGTCAGGAAGAAAAATGGTGAGATTAGACTTTGTATTGATTTTAGGAACTTAAAAAAATCATCTAAGAAGGATAAATATCCTCTCCCTTATTTTGAATAGGTTATACAATTTGTTTCAAGTTCAACCATGATGTATTTTTTGGATGGATTTTTAGGTTAGAACTAGGAATTGGTTAATTAAGAAGACAAGATGAAGACAACTTTCACCACCAAGTGGGGAACATTTTCATATAAGAGGATTTCCTTTATGTTAATCAACATAGGAGATACATTTAAAATGGCCATGGAACATTCCTTCTAAGTCTTTATGGGTAAATGCATCATTATTTATATGGATGATCTAACATTTCTTTCTAAAAATAGGGAAGATCACTTCATGTACTTGTAGCAAGTGTTTGAAAGATGCCAAAGGTATGGGATTTCCTTAAACCCTAAGAAAATTATTTTATATGTTACTAAAGGTAAACTATTGGGACATGTTATAACCAAGGATGGGATCTCTATAGATCCTAAAAGGGTAGAGGGCATAACCAAAATAGAGCTCCCAAATAGTAGGAAAGAGATAAAGTCATTCTTTGGTAAGATAAACTTTGTAAGGAAATTCATTTTTAGATTTGTAGAGATTTTCAAACCACTAAATGACATGATAAAAAAGGATACCAAGGTCTTATGAAATAAATAATCTAGAAATGCATTCAATGACATTAAGGTGGCTATTAGCCAAGCTCTAGTCCTAATAAGTCTTGACTTTTCAAAGGACTTTTACCTCTATTCATTTGCCTCTAATCATACTATAGATGTTGTATTAACTTAGAAGGTTGATGGATTTGATCACCTAATAGCTTTATAATCATTAATTTTAAGAATGTTGAGCTAAACTATTCACTGATTGATAAATAAACATATGTGTTCGTAAAGACAATAAATAAATTAAAGAATTACATCCTTAGAATTAAGGTGTATGCTATCTTACTTAACCTTGCCACAAAGCTTACGCTAAGTTAGAATGAGCTAAGAGAATGTAGAGGTAAGTGGATGTCTATTTTATAAGAGTATGACATAGAAATTAAAATGAAAAAACTAATAAGGTGCCAAGGTTTGATCTAAATGATTTATAATACCATCCCTAAGTTAATTAATATGCAAGTTGATTAGTATAAATCTCAAGCTAGTATTTTATAACTAATGGTACATGTCCTGCAAGACTAACAAGGGAGAAAAAGAGGGCTCTAAGGCTCAATTTTTCTCATTATATAATTAATAATGGAGTCTTATATAATAAAAAAATTTAGAGGGTCTACCTTAGGTGTGTTTTAAAAGAGGAAGCTACTCAAATAATGAATACCTTCCATGAGAAGTTTAGCAATGGATACCCCTTAAGGAAGACTACTACACATAAAATTCTTAGAGCTGGACACTATTGGCCAAATATCTTTAAGGATGCTCATAATTATGTGAGATAATGCCACTCTTGCCAAAATTTTATCACCAAAGAGCCTAAGGTAGCAATACCTCTAAAACAAGTCATGGTTGATAAACCATTTGCACAATGGGGGTTGGAATTTGTAGGAGTGATCAACCTAAATTCATTTGAAGGTCACAAATTCATCCTAACTACCATAGATTATTGTACAAGGTGGGTTGAAGCTGTAGCCACTAAAAAATGTAGAATGGAGGAAGTGATCAACTTCTTGTAAGAGAACATATGTACTATATTTGTAACTCTAATCTCTCTAGTGTGTGATAATGGGTTTGCATTTTAATCCATAGAGATGAATAAATGGGATTATGATAATGGTATATGTCTAAAGTTTTTATCTGACCATTATCCCTAATAGAATAGAGTTTCTAAGTCTATCAATAAATCTGTTGAAGATAAACCTAGAACTTGCCATAAGTTTCTCAAGTATGCATTATGGGCAGATAGGATTAGGATTAAACAAGACTTGAAGGCATCACCTTTTCTATTGGTGTATGGCTAGGAACCAATCTTCCCTATCAATCTTAACTTTCCCATGTACATATCAATGTAATAATATATGGAAGAAGGTCAAGAGTTAGAAAACTCAAGATTGTTGGACATAGTTAAGATGAAAGATGCAAGGGAAAAAGCCTTTGCTGATTTTAGTAGACATCAAACCATAGTAAAGAGATGGTTTGATAAGAGCTCAAGAATTAAGGTGTTCAGACAAGTAGATCTAGTTCTCCATTAGGACAAAACATCTAAGCCTAAGGGCAAACATGGCAAATTCACACCTTTGTGGATTAGCCCATATCAGATTGTAGAACCATTGGTAAATAACACCTTCAACTTCAAATATATATAAGGAGCTGAGTTCACATTACCCACCAATGGGTAGTACCTCAAGCACTACTTCTTTGCTACTCCTCCCAAGGTCTTCATGGAGTAAATTGTAAGATGGTTAGATTTAATGTAGATAGGCTAGTTAGTTTCTTTAAAGTTTTTATTTATTGTCCCTTATTTGTATATAATCATGTATATATTTATTTTATTTCCATTTCTTTCTTGATTTCCTACTTTTTGTTGTGTGCTTTCTTTTGTTGCCTTGTTCCTTCTTTCTAATAAGTCCTTTTAGATAATCTTGAGCTTAAAGTTAGGCAGTTTACTTGAGAATGCCCAAAATTCAAAAATGTAAGTGTGTACCTCACACATATGATGGCTATGGTTCTAAAATGTAAGCCTAATTTTTAAATTTGAATAAATTGCTAAAGGTCAATGGAAGAATCCAATCATTCCATAAGAACTTAAGCATTGTCTTGACCTCAAATTAGTTTTAATAAAATTTGTACTTGTAGAGTGAGAGCTCAAACTATCACTATATTACCATACTATCACTTAATCAACATCCTTTCCTAGTGTAAGGGTTTCAACCATAGGTGATTCTGTAAAAATCAAGCACTTGACCAAATCCTAAAACCTGGCTACTCTAGTTTCCAACCTTGCTAAAAGCATAAATATCTAAATAAAATATAAAAAGAAGAATTAAATGCAAAATCAAAAGCTTTATACACATATGTGATTCTAGTAATCTTTACTGGGGATATAGATTCCTAGATGGAAGTGGAACAAGGCCTTGATTGGAGCCAAAGGCATCTCTATCAGGGCTATGGATGCTTGGTTAGTAGTAAAGCAATACCCAATCCTTCCTTAAGCTAAAACCATGGTTCTTAATTAATATCTAAACATGCTCTAAGTCAGTGTTAATGATTAAAGGTATGAAACTTGGAAGTTGTTTCTTAAACCCCATGGTAAATCATAAGTGGAATCAAAGCACACACATAGTATGAATATGTCTTGATATTTGACCCTAATTATACAAGTTCAAGGTTTGTTTCAATAATCATCTAATCTATATAATGATATTGATCAAGTGGAGTGGATACCTAATTATTTGTCTATATCATAGTATCTAGGTTATAACATATTGTTATGTTTCCCCCATAAGTCACCATTTATTGAGGCCAACATACCCACTATTTTTGAAAATTGGGGAGCCTTGAGAAACCCTGAGGAATAAACATGAAAATATGGCATGTTAAGATCATTTGTAGAATTTGAATATCATCCACTTTATCAAAAGCAAGCTTACTTAGCTATGTTTTACTTTAATTTTGTCTAACATTTTTAATAAAGGGTATTTATGGCTTTTATTTGTAGGTTCCATGGTGTTTGTTCTTAAGAAATTCATGTTCCAAAACCTTAGCAAAACCCTCAATTCAAATTTAAATACTGGTGGAAACTAAATTGGTGGGAACCTTATAAAACCCACTTTGGACTTAAGCATAAATTTCATATGTTAAGCTTAGTCATGTTTTTAAACATATTTAACACTTAGCCTAAAAATTTTGGTCCCCTTTATTATTCCCCCTTTAAGCTCTTTATATTTCTAACTAGGTCTAATGTTAGTTTTTTAGGGTCCCTTTTAATATTTCCTAGATTAGCCTAAAGCTTTAATCCTAAGGCCCCATCATATTTATTAACGTGAATGAGACAATTGCCTTAACACCTTAGCCTAGCTATTTTATATCACCATGGGTCCTAATTTAACTTCTTTAAATATTGTAGGATCCAATGACCCTTGCTTTATTATGGTATTTGATCCAATGGAGTGAGAAAAGCTTTAGCTTATACTTAAACAACATGCATCTTAAAAGATATAATTATCTATGCTTCATCATGAGAAAAAGATCTAATAGCATAAATGCCTTGACAAATCTATGCCCTTAGCCTTCATCCAAATGTTCTTTATTCATTACAAAGATTTTATTAGATGGACTAAGGAACAATTGAAAAGTTAAATGATTATGGAAGGCTTGCAAAATCAACACACAACACCCTTACATTCAAGGATTAAAATAAAATGGTCATATCTAATAGAAGTAACCAATCATGAGAAAGCTCTCAGATCATGATCCTATGGATCTCACTTTCTCAAGGTTCTTGATCCAATAGAGTGACTTAAGTCAAAGATATTGGGAAGCCCTATGGAAGTGCCAAGTGGCACTCTTGCATTGGGTCACAAGAATTTGACAAGCTTAAAATTGACATTTGCACGATCATCATTTGATGATTGAGAGGACATATTTGACATTTGCATGACCGTCAACTTTAAGCCCATCAAATTAAAAGATTCACTAGATTAAACTTGATGTTCACACAATCATCATTTGATGTTTATGATGACATATTTGACATAATGTGATACCATCAAATTTAAGATAATGAATTATTTTGCTTAGGATTAAAATACACTCTAGAATGTTGCTAGAAAGCTTGTGAATTACCATGTAGACTGATGGAATCCATTAAAAGATGCTTAAACACTAGAAATATTCAACATGAAAATATATAAATGGTCCTATGGTCTAAGTATATGTAAAAAAAACTTAGTTTAAGTTTATACTTTAAGGTCCCAATTGCATTTTGTTTAAATATTGTAGACCTTAAACAATAAACTTATACTAAGTCTTATTTTAAAAGAGATTGGTTATGTATATCTTAGACCAAGTGTTTCTAACCAAAGTTTTAGTGTTTTTGTTAATACAATACAACCTTATTTGACATTAGACCAATATATCATTTTGACCTCCTTTTGAGCATCTTTTATAGTCTTGGCATAAATATTTTAGTCCAATGTATACATCATGCTTACAAAACATAATTTAAACTTTGGCCTAAAACATTTATCCATGTTCCCCTTTGTATGAATTCAAAAAACTTAGGAATAAATTTATTAGCTTAAGGTTTGTTTCATGTTTAATAAGCATGAAATAAACCTTAGCCTAAGGAATTTAAGCCTACATCCTACCTTAATAATGTGCTAGCTTAAATATTAGGTATATTTACAGATCAATGGATCATACTTCATCATGAAAGGATGATCTAATGATGTGAAGACCCTATAGACTTTTCAAGGGAGTCCCAAGAGCTCATAGGCTCGATGCATGGTGGGAGTACATTCAAAGCCACTCAATAATAAGGACCCAAATCATGATCAATGGTTCATGGTCACTCATAGGATCCTAATCCAATATTGAAAAATAAAATAAGGTATTTAAAATTCCAATGGATAGTATTCAAAGGCATTTATGAAAAATGCCATGAAAGGACTAGATCATTACCACATAAGTGCCATGCAAGTGGAAAAAGACAAAGTAAAAGATCTTATGAACTTAAAAATGTGAAAGTATAAAGGTAAAGGTCCAAATAAAATCCAAGGAATGTATAATCTAAAGTCTTGATATATCCTACTATTAAATCTCTTAAACCATAAACCCTACATAAAAGTGACCCAAGTGAGCTCAATTGGTTACAATTTGATTTGAAGAGAGCTTGATTATGTTTTTAGCATAAAAGAGCTACCATAGAGACCAATTTATAATCCAAGGTAAATAAATTAGCAAGTTGAATTCATGGTAGCCCATAGATAGTAGGTGAAAGAGGATACATAATTTTACTTATCAACAAATAATGAGGGAAGGATCTTCAAAGACATTGAATTAGACGTTGCAACCTTAAATTTCCTAGGCATCAAGAATTGGTCTAAACTCTTCTTCACCATAGAGGACATACCACCTATCTTTAAGGAGGAATAGAGAATTTACATGGTGAGTAGGAGACATTATGACCTAGTCATATTTTAGATGGTTGAACTTAATTATGCTACCACTAAGCCTAAGGTACTTCATTGTATTGATGCGCTTCCTCCTATCTTTGTAGACTATAGGATAGACAATGATTGGATCATATGTGAGGGAAATTCTAAGAAGATATCCTACATTTATCCTATGCATTCAAAAATACTATAAGCTCCTAATTCCCCATATTTATTTGTTAAAAATCAATGAGTGGACCAATAAAGATGACCTGGACATCATACTTAGACCCTAGTTTCATCAAGGAACCCATGTCTTTAGAGAATTTGAGGATAAGATCCCAATAGTCCATTTTAGGGAGGGCATCATGGTGATCATGACCCTATTGAACTAAGCATTAGGAGCCCCCTCAACCACCTATGTGAACAAAATCTAGGTTCCCTATGTGTATTTCATGGTTGAAGAGAAGCTTACCCCTCCAATTGGAGATTTGATCAGTGTCTTCGTAGCCATATAGTTCACCATTATAAAAAAGAAGATAGTTAAGAAATTATATATGATGTCATATTTACTAGATGCCCTTCTTACCTCCATCAACTTTCTTGGCATTAAAAATTGGTCTCTTGAATGTAAAACCACCATTTCCCACCATTAATCCAAATTACACATCTTTAAGTATTATAGCTACATGTAATTTATTTGTGACTATGTCTACCTAGCTATAGTGGAGGCTATTATAGGAACTTGCATGCCTATGATGCACCCATTTATCAATAAATATTTAGAGATTATGGGGGATATTTGGGTTTATCCACACTTCACATTTATTGTGATTGATGGAGTTATGTCCTCACCATATTGATTACTTGTGTATGTACTAAGCAAGCTAGCTGAGAAAGAAACTGCTTCCCAACTCATCAATGGATTTGATTGAGTTTTTAAGGAAAAGAAGTTTATTTTCCACCCCTCTCCTCTAATTATTAGAAGGACCATGTTGAAATATTGAAAAAAGGTTGATACCATTTCCAATCATAAGGAATCATTGGGTTTCAACTTGATGAACTCAAAATGTGGGACCTTAAAAACATAGTAAGTGACCATTTAAATGAGAAGAATTTTCCCAAGCCTGAGTATATGCATCAGCTTGGTGTTCATGAAACCATTTATGTTAAGGAAAATAACTATGAATAAGTTTTGGCCAGGATCAAAGGGCATAACATCAAGCTTGAACACAGATTAACAAAAGATGATAAGCTAGTAGGAGAGGCATGGTAGATGCATCCTCTCCAATATCACCTACTACCTAGACCATCCAAGACATCCCAAAAACAACCTCAAGTGGAGCGACCACAACCTCAATGGGAAATTATGCAAATGCAAGATGAATAGGGCCATGGTAAGGAGAAGCTAGAAGAGAGACCAAGAGAGAGACCCTCATCCTCAACCTTGACACAAAGGCCACCTTCCCTAGTTGAACATATAGATATGATTACCTTAGAATTAGATGAGACACTTAAGGGTGCCCTCAAGGAACTTGTAGAGGTATATGGCATAAATTAAGAAGGGGGATAGATTTAAGAGTCTCAAATCTAAGCAGGGGATCCTAGAGAAGTGAAGGGAAACAAGTTACTCTTCATTTATTCCCAATGTCTCCTAAGGAGAAGAGGAAGGCTGAAATGGCATTGGTCCTTGTTGGAACCAAAAGAACAAGGTTGACTCTCACACATCCTACTAGTGAGATCAACTTATTTGATGATGAATTCTCCATTCATGGACTAGTCATCCCTAATTGGTTCATCTATGGCAAATTGTAGAAGATCCCCTCTCTCTCCCACTCATGGGAACTGACAAAGGTTGGTGACATATAAGTGTATGATGACATCAAGCCATAGATAAAGGTTGTGTTAACATAAGAATAAATAAGGATAGTGGCCACTGGGGAGCTAAAAAGTAAGAAAATGGATACTTTGGGAGCATTTGTAATGCAGGAATTGAGTCCCAGAACCTCCCAAATTCATGAAAATAGTGACCAATGTCTAATTTAACCTAGAGATAGTTGGATTGGAAAGGTTCACCACTAGGAAATCCATAGTGGGAGCTAAATAATTCACCTTCCTAAATATTGAGCCCTTTATAGGTCCAACCCTAGTAGGAGGTCAACAACTTGGTGAAGATCCTATCCATAAGGAGGATGTTGAGAGCTTGATTGAGGCTCAATTAGCTTAAGCTAAGGCTAGGTTCCAAAGGATGAAATAAAGAATCCTAAATTTGGAAAGAGAAAAGGAAAACCTAGAAACACAAGCCATTTTGTAAGTACTTGATGCCATGATAGATATGTTTGAGGCATCATTCTTTGATATGTTTAATTCTTCAAGTTCAATAAAGCTAAGGTAGGATGCCCTAAGCCAAAAAATTGAAGTAGCCAAGGGGTTAATAATAGAATGGCAAAAATTAGAGACCCAAGTAAGGCATCTCATTGACATTTTGATTAGGAACAAGATTCCTAAGTTCAAAACTATTATCCTAGCTCATTTGAACACCATATTGGGAATAATAATAGATAAGGTCAAAGGTCTAACTGCTTGGACAAGGAATTTGAATATTCTTTTGATGGATGATAAAGGATTGATCATTAGAATTGATCAACTCCTAATAACTATGTTGTTAAATCCTACCAAAACCATTTCCCTTAAACTTACTGATGAAGTTGAATATAAGCATAGGGTCACTTTGATAATGTAGTCAATTAGGAGCAAGAGCCACAGCTAGTTTGGTAGAGACAATAGAATAATATTACACATGATCTTCATAGTTGAGAAGAAAATTGTAGAGGCAATGAGCATAAATGAAGCTATGGTTAGGGATGACAAAGAGTTGGATGATTTGGCTGATGCTGAAGAAGTTTGCCTCATAGAACCAACTATGGACCTAAAGCTCATCAAAGACCAACATCAAAAAGTAATGGAACTTCTGTAGAATCAATAAGGGGACCCTTCAGTAATGGGCCCACTTAGTAGATAATATTCTTTTTATAAAAACATTGTAATATTTAGAATAGGAATATTCTTGTGTAAGGCATATGCTAGTCTGTTAGCATATTAAACTAGGTTAGTCTAATTATGAAAGACAAGTGTATTCTAGAGCTTTCTAAGGAAGGACAAATATCCTTATATTTCTATACACCTATATATTATAACTGACTAGTATACTACCCAATCTTTCTATAAAAGGCATGTAATACCATCTTGTAAGGGGAGATATATGTTGAGAAAATTTGTATACTTTAAGAAATTAATGTAATCAAGGAATTATGCAAATATTATCTAGATTTAAGGTGTCAATTATTAACATAGCTTCTCTCAATGTCTAGTTTTATGTCTTAAATTTTAATAGTGTCTTTGAATTATGGGTTGCATTTTCTTATCACAAGGGTTCTAATTTATGCATGTGTTAGATTTGTTGAAAATATCTTGGGTTTGATTCATTTCATTTTTCTCTATATTTAGATGTGCAAATGTTATTTGATTATAGTAGTTAATCTTCAAAGTAAATCTGGTTCTCACTTGTGATTCTTTACATCATCCTTGAAGTTTTCTTGGTATATAGTGAAATATGAGCTTAGGCTATTTTGCATTATATGCCAATTTGAATGCATACTCAGTTAAAATAGATGCTTTGTCATAATATTTGAGACTAAGATAGGTAATCACTTGTTTCTTCTCTATGTTACCCTTCTCTTTGCTCCTTTTTATACCAATTCACTATAGCTTAGACTTCATTATACATATTCATATAGATTAATTTGTGTCTTAAATTTGGATCATAATTCACTAATTACTAACATAGATCTTTTATAATTCATAAAGAATGGACCATGATGGCTCCCAACCATCACTCATTATAAATATTGTGGAATGCCAATACATCATTATACCACTATTTCACCATAGGTGACATCAATTTGCCATAACCTACTACTCATGCTTTGGATTCCTATAATTCTAAAATGAGAAGTGTTATTTAAACACTAAGAACCCTATGGTACATTTAGAGGAATCAACATGACCAAGTATGTATTATGACCTAGGAACAATGCTACACCCCAGTATGTATTATGACCTAGGAACAATGCTACACCCCCAAAAATTAAAAACTTAGTGGAACAAAACAAACTTGGACATAAAATTGTAGAAGACCTGAAGAATACTAAAGCCAATATAAAAATGGTTGACTTGCTCCAAAATTCCAACCAAAATACTTGTTAATAAAATAAGTATCTTCTCTTAAAGGGAAAGAAACCAATAATACATCTGCTTCTCATATTGAAATACATAAATAAAATATTGAATCCCCTCCTTTCCTCCTAACAATCTATATTTTTTGGTAAAAATTTACACAATTATCTGGTGGATTAAGGTACTTCTAGAAACATGATGTTGTATATAGTTTTCTAGTAATTGGGGTTGACCCTACAAAGTCAAATAGAAAAGTTGTTCAATTGGATAAGTCATAGGTTAAAGTTAATAGTGAGTTGAATCACATTTATATGCAGTTGGCATCTGATCCTAGGGTGTAACATTTTTTTGATTTTTAGGTAGTGGATATAAATGATGCTTATAGTATGATCCTGAGTAAAGATTGGTTATGAAAATTGAATGGTTACATGGAAACTAACTTCTCACACATGTGGATCCTATGGCAAAGCATAACCAATTAGATCAAAATTGAGTGTGAGCCAAAAATGACTCATATAATCACAAAGTATAACAAAATGTATGAAATCTTGTACCAAGAATCTAAACTCAGGGCTTAGGCACTTGAGAAATAGGTAGAAGATTACAATAAATTATTCAATAACATGTTGTCCATGTAATAAAATTCATATTTTGAGAAGTTATATAATCTATATGAGGAGGATATCCTCAATACACATGAGGTACCTCCATTCCATAGTGATACCATAGTGTATGATAATGTGAAACAAGCTGATCCAAGTGAAAAAGGGGTTTGTAATCTCCTATGATGAGAAAATAACCATTGTAGATATTCTATATCTAGTTCTACCACTGAAGACCTGATCAAAAGGTCCTTATTAGTTGAGAAACAAAGTTTATGCCCACTAGGAATTGAGAAAGCAATTAAATATGTCAATGTTGCAGTAGCATCTACTCATCATAATCTTACATACATAGCTAAAAATCACTTGTGGATTCTAAAATTTAATGGCTCTAATTATAAGAGTGGGTGTGGTGCTAGTGTTGAGATCATCAACCCATGAGGGAAATCATAATTAATTTAATTTTACCTAAAATTTACTTGGAAAAATAATGTAGCTAAATATTAGGTACTAGTTCACAGTCTCTAACTTACACGAAGGAAGAAAGTCAAGAATATCAAGGTACTAGGTGAATCAGAACTAGTGGTCAAACAATTAATAATCTAGTACGTTTGTATTGACAAGCATTTATCTAGATACCATAACTAGGTATGGAACTTAATAGAATATTTTGATGCATTCAACATTCAATCATTACATCATAAAATAAACTATATGGTGGATACATTAACAACAATTGTTAATACTATGGAGCCTATAGCTGACTCTAAGTTGAGAATATTCTTAGTGGAGTCAGTTTATACTCCTTCCATTCCTGATAATATCAAAAACTTATAGGTATTTAATGATGATTAACATATCATCAACTTCATAAAAAACATGATTATATTTGAATCATAGATTACTGATCAGGATGATAGAGAAGAGTTTGAACTAGATGAAGAAGGGGTCATCAATTTGAAAATCAACAATATACCCAAGGGCATGGTCTCACTAGAATGATTGTTTGAAATATTATCAAGGTGACAAGGGTTAATCAAACCTCTCCAAATTTATGCAAAACCAATATTTCAATCTAGGCAATGCCAATGAATCAAAACACATGTTTATAGGCACAATATGTACTAAAAAATAAAAACAAGAGTTTGTTAAATCCTTAAATTATTTTAAATATGTTATAGCATATAACTATGAGGATTTAAAATTATTTATCACTTCCATTCTCACTCATAATATCCATCTCAATCCAAGAGTTAAAACATTCCATCAGAGGCAAATAACAATAAATCCATTGCTAAAGCCATTGATATTTAAGGAAGTGCAAAAATTACTCTTGAGAAGGATATTACTTCCTATCAGGTACTCCACATGGGTGGCCAATTTTTTACTAGTTAAGAATAATAATGGAGAGATAAGGCTTTGTGTGGACTTATGTAACCTTAAAAAAGATTTATAAAAGGATAAGTAATTGATACCTTCACTAGATGAAGTTTTAAAAATAGTGAATGACTCTCAAATGATGTCATTTCTTGATGGGTACTTGGGCTAAAATTAGATAATGGTCAACTATAAGGACTGGATGAAAATAACATTCACAACAAAGAGGAGTACATTCACATACAAAAGGTTTCCATTCATATTAATCAATATGGGTGATACCTTCCATGTGCCATGGATATTGCATTTAAGGATCTTATCAGTAAATTCATAGTCATATAAATAGATGATTTAACTATATTTTCCAAGAATCAAGAAGACCACATTAGAGACTTAGGAGTAGTATTACAGAGGTGTAGGGATAATGAAATCTCTCTAAACTTGAAGAAGTGTATATTTAGGGTCATAGAGAGTAAGTTACTAGTTCACATCATCTTAGAATGAGGCATATCCATAAACCCAGAGAGTGGAGGTAATTTTAAAAATTATACTACTTGTAAATAAGAAATATCTAAAGTCATTTTTCAACAATATTAACTTTGTGAGTAAGTTTATCTTGGGCTTTATAGAGATAATTTGACCTCTAAATAACATGCTAAATAAGTATGTGAAGATTTAATAGATGAATGAAACATAAGATTATTTTGCTCAGATCAAAACAACTATTATAAATACACTTGTGCTTATCAATCCAGACTATACACAACCCTTCTACATCATTCATTCACTTCATAACACTCAAGTGTTGTTGTCTTAATGTATAAGAAAAAAGATAGAGAAAATAAACCCATTTCATTCATGATTTATCTACTTTTTAATGTTTAACTAATGACAAACAAGATTTTTCTTTAATCAAAACCTTTAAAAAGTTTAAACACTAAGTTATATGCAGTAAGGTATTTACCAATGTGCTTGGCCCAGCTGTAAAGTCCATGCTAATACAAAATAAGTTGAGTGAATTATAAGGCAAGTGTATGACTATTTTCCAAGATTTTGACTTGGAAATCAAAAAAATGAATATTATATGTGTTTAAGGACTCAATAAGGCAATGGCTAAAGTAGACCCATAAATCATTTGTCAATAGTACATAGTGTAATATATAACAAATGATGACTGGTACCAAGATTTGGTCTACTATTTTATCAATAATGAGTACCCTAGTCATCTAAATTATACTCAGAGAATATCATTGTCCCTAAAATTTAGAAAATTTATGATCAAATGAGGCATGTTATATAGGAATAATCATGAAGGCATATTTTTGAGATGCCTAAACAAATGAAAAGTGGTTGAAGTAATCAGTGGTTTTTATGAGAATTATAGAATTAGCCATGGTTCAAAGAGTTATAATCATGGTAGGATATTATTATTTACATGTTTTAAAATATGTGCATGCTCACATTTGGAGCTATGATACCTACTAAGTTTATATGCATAGATAACATACCCCTACCATGCCATTACAACTAGTTATTGAGATCTGACCATTCATAAAATGGGGATTGGAATTTTTTGGAGTGACTAGTGTTAATTCCTCTATAGGACACAAGTTAATTTTTACATCAAATGATTATTTTATACATTGGATATAATCTTAATTATTTAATAATTACACAATTAACATGTTAATCAATTTTCTAGAAGATCATATAATCACCAAGTTTTGAATACCTACCACTTTGGTATGCGATAGCGGTCCCACCTTCTCTTCAATTAAATTTATTGAATGGGCTTATGAAAATTAGGTAATCCTCAATTTATTTTCAAATTATTACCCATAAGGTAAGGGGTTAGTTGAATCAATGAATAATTTCTTAGACATATTAATAAAATCTTGGCAAAGAACCCTAGGGATTGGCATAATATTTAAAATTTTACATTTTGGTCTGATAGGACCAGATTTAAGTCATCCCTAGGCATGCCACTATGTTATCTTATTTATGGTAAGACCCAATATTTATAGTGAGCCTAAGAATACCCACATTATAGTTAATGATAGACCACCTAGAAACTAATGACAAGATAGAAGATCATCTCCTTAACTTGATCTAATGAGAATAAAAATGTGATGCAACCTTATTTCACTTTAGAAAACACCAAGTAGTTGTAAAATGTTGGTTTGACAAATGACCCAAAGAGAAAATCTTTCAGATATTTGATCTAGTCCTTCTTTGGGACAAGGATCAAGATAAAAAGGGATAACATGGCAAGTTTTATGCCCTATGGTTGGGTCCCTACCAAATCTCTAAAATCTTACGTGAGAATGTTTTATTCCTAAGGTGTCTAAATTATGAGGATGTTCCATTTACCATCAATGGAAAATTATTCAAACACTACTTCTAGGCTTGAATTAATCTAGAAAGTTCCTGTAAATACTTTATGTTTCCCTTTCCTACTTTGTTTTTTATTTCCTTTCCTACTTAGTTGTTAGTTTAGTTTTCTATTCTTGCTTTTCTTACTTTTCTGTGATGGTCTAGCCTCATTGCTTGTTTATTTTTAGTCTAGCCTATCTTTTTTTACTTGTAGGCTACCATGTTGCTTTAATAATGAAGAACATAAGGCATGTAGGTAAGTGACATGAATGATGTTCTAATTAGTTTGTAGTGTTATATTTTATTTTTTGAATTGGTCTCAAAATCTTGAGTTATTATGTGTGTTCTAAATTTTTTTAAGTCAGATTAAGTTTGGGGTAAATTATTCAATCAATAAATACATTCTATCAAAACCAAGAATAAAAATCACATCTTAATGGTTTTTGGGTTTTCCTAGATGAACCTACCATGGTGAATATCTAGGGTGAAAATTATATAATTATGCCTTTCGCTTACCATGGTGGTCCCCAACCCAAAATTGAGATCTTAATAAAAAAATAGAAAAGAGAAAATAAGAAAATAAAACAAAAAATACAATTTGCAAAAAATACAATTTTGGGTGATTCAAGCAACCTTTACCAGGGCTATGGACACTCGACCAATGATAGATCAAGACTTAGAGTGAGATTAGATTCAACTCCATTATGTCTATGAACACTTGGTTGGTAATGGAGTTATGTTTAATAAATCATTTTTAAGTTAGAATTCACTAGCCTAATGATTGGACCCATGGTAATTAGTCCTTATAGGCTATAATAAGTAATAATTTAACTCATTTACACACATACCAAGTCAATGAAAATGTATGATTTAGTATTGTAGCCAAACCCATCTTCTCCTCTCTCAAATCCATTCACATTATATGTAGTCTCATACATATATTCTAGGTTTTTATACATGTTTTTATCATTCCAAAATATTTAATATTATTTTCCAGTAGAGTCACCATTTGTTGTTGCATGCACAACATGCCCTAATTATTCTCAAAATGGAGGAACCTCTTTTTGTTATTGTAGCCTCTTCCACTTACATTCACGACTCATTGGTCTCAAAAATATTAAGTTTCCTTGCTGTCATATCTTAGTTTTCATGCCAAAATAGGACTTGAAACCATCACTATTGTAAATACCACATACATGCGATAAAATTTCATATATAACACTTTAAATGAAAGTGGAGTTTTGAACTCTAAATTTGCATTTAAAGCCCAAGTTGCCTATCTCTCTTAGCTTGATCTAGGGTAATATCAATTTATATGCCATTTTATCTCCTGAAACCTATCCTATTTTGATGACCAAGTCTGAATAGTAAAGTTTTAGATAAATCACTTGGCCCTAAAGTGGAATCTAGCTACACTTTTTCCTACTTGTAGAGTCTCACTTTTTGGCTCTATTAGCTTGTTGTAGTTGATATGGGGGTCACATTGATTTATTTTACCTTTAGAACCCTGAAACCTATCCCAATGAGAAGAAAAAACTCATGCGAGTAATATTCATAATTTACACTTGGTCATTTGATGAGTTCTTGATGTACTTTTGCTTCATTGAAAATATTGCTAAGTCTTACAAAATATTACTCTGAACGTTAGTTAGGTCTAGTTATAGGTGATAAAATTTGTCCAATTCCCTAAAACTAATCAATATTTCAACCCATGATTAGGTCTTTGGTGTTTAATTAGTCATTCTTTGGTACTAATCATATCTTTTCTCCTAGCCAAGTTTGTGTTTTAAATTTTATTTCTCCCATAGACATAATTAAGCTTCTAAAGCCTGAATAGATATAGGGATCCTTAGGTCAATTTGCTAGTTCTATTTAATTAGTTTTACTCAATTTTGTCTAATTATTTCAAATTGGCTCTCCATTTTTCTAATCAAGCTTTCCATGGCCAATTAGGTCATCATTTTTTATTTTATTGAAGTGTAATTTTAATCAGAATATTTTGTTTGAATTGGTCTTAGCGTGCCTAAGCTTGATCCTCACAATGTTATCCAAGAAAAATGTTTTGATTAGGTAATAATAGGGGGAGGGTTACATCATATACCTATGTGGGATTCAAATCCTAATTAGTTTAGGAATGGTGGAATTGGGTAGTTTTAGTTGTATCTAAGGAAAGTTTCCCAATTAGGTCATATAAGCATCTAGGGTCAAACTTGGTTCTAATCAGGGATTGAATCCCCAATTATTTTTAGGTTGGGATCATTAGTCAGTTATAGTTTTGTTCATACATTTAATATCAAATAGGTTTTTGAGGCTCAAGGGGAATATTTATAATTGTAATTGGGGATGGAAATATTGATTAGGTTAGGGGCCATCCCCAAGTGGATTTTTAATTCTATTTGAGCTTGTAGACCTGACTAGGTATGTAAGGCCCCTCTATCCAAAACATAGTGTTGTGTAGGATGTTTTACACAACCTATATGTGAACATAATATCCTAAAAAATCATATCTATAATTAGGGTTCTAGACCCTAATTAGGTCTTGGATGTCCTCAAAATTCAAAATTTAGTTTTCTCACCAAAAACACATAGTTATTATTTAAGAAATAAGTATGATTAGGTCTAGTCACATACCAAAAGGATCACTCCAATTTTATTTGGGATTTGTAATCCAAATTAGAACTGGGATTTTAAATTTGTAAAAAACACATCTTAATGCAAAATTAGAATCTCAGGGTCCATTTCCCCCTGTCAAATCACCTATACCACTTGTCACTCTGGGGGGCATAACTTTGGTCCTATGGGTCAGCTTTAGAAACTACTTACACCAATGGAAATACATTTATACTATGGATGTTTTGGTCCCACCAATTTAACCTATTTTTCATTGAGTCAAACTTTTCTTTAAACTAAGTTTTATGAATTCTTGAACCCGAATAGGTCTACTAGGTGCCTTTTTAGACCTCTTGGCGAGTTTTAAGCCACATCTTGGTCCCTATAAACCTATTTTAAAAACCATAAATCCTTGGAAAAGTTAATCTAATGTATAATTCTCAGTACCTTAATTTTTTAAAATTATCCTGTATAATTATATTTTATTGTTTTAAGTTTATAAATTTCTTGTTGAGCTTTTAATTACAAAAAATAATTAATCTTTTGTCTTTTAGCAGGCTAAAATGGAATAAAAAGGCAAAGTGGTGGGATTGGAAATGTGAGGGATGGATTTTGGTAGGAAATTAAGTGAATTCATATTTATAAATTCTATATTAATCCAAAACCTAATCATTTTAAGGGTTGAAATTTTGTTTATCCAAAACACTCAAAGTCAATCACCTATTTTTGCTTTCATAGAGTTAAATCATATCCCTCTTTTTCAACCCTATAGTTATGTTGGGAAAATTTTGATCAATTGATTGTGATGAGTTTTAAACATGAATAATTATATCAATATAATATTATGAATTTATTTCTTTCAATATATGCATTGAGAATGGTTGTTGTGGTTTTTTAATTCATTATTTATTTCCCTTTGAAGCTTGCATCGAATTTGTGTGTGATTTTGAATATTCAGATAAAACCAAGGACTAATTTATGTGTTTATGTGATTGATAAATATTTATACTTCATCATTATTATATAATTTATCTCTTTCCTCATTTCTTTTTATTTTTTATCAAATACGTTAAACTAGGGGTTCATTTTATAACAATCTATCTATGCATGCTTATCTTGATTGCTTGTTCTATTTCATTCTTCTATTGTTATCACATTATTTAATCTATTAATGAAAGGTAATGAACACATAAAACTATAATTTTTAATTGTTTTTAACTTAAACCCTAATTTAATTTTTGGGAAAATATATGTTTGTGTTTTGTCATTTTTGGTCTCTGATTGAAACCCATTTAAACTACACCTAAAGCCATAATTACCATCTAATTTGTTTTAGAATAAAAAATGTTAGAATATTTCAACACTAGTAGGCCCATTTAATTTTAATTTTCATAATGCACAACTAATAAAAGATCAATATGTCATGACCTGGTAGATATAGACTTTAGGGAGACCCACCTCATGTGATTTCTTTCAGGAGAGGACTGATAGGGTTTACTACCCCAAAAACCTAATGTTGGTGAGACATTTAAAATGGCACATCATCACTCTTGAGTCATGGGGGTTTTACCTTATGTTTTAAAATATTAGTGAATCAAGGTAGAATAAAGCTGGTTCTTGGTAGTAAAAATGGAAGGAATTCTAAAGAAATAACTATATACATATCTATTTAATTTATATAAGTTCTATTTTTTTCCTTTGTTATATGAATATATTTACCCTAGTATTATATTTTTATATATCCATTGATTTTTAATTTTATAAATTGCATGATTAAATTTCACATCATCAATCAAGGATATTGAGGAATAATTCATATTATAGACTATTCATTTTTTTAATGTAAATTTAATTACTCCTTTGGTTTGTAGCAATTTTTCATAAGGTTATTTGATAGGGAAATTAATCCCAACTCTCATGAAGACATAGACATTATTTTTAAAACTCAATTTGTGATTTATACCACTTTCTCTTGTTAATGGTAAGTTTGAGAGCTATCTAGATATTGGACTTTAATTTTTTAACACATAGAGAAGTTATTTATGTTAAAAATGGATTTAAAATAATATGTTTTTATATTTTTATGGTTTTATAAATGTATATAGCATATGGGTTGGGTTATTATTTTTTATATAAAAATATTTATAAATTTGGGTTATTTGATGTCTTTTATCTAATTTTTAGCTTCATGCATAGTTCACTTTTTGAGTAATTTAATTCAACATGCTAAACATTCAAACATGGATATGGGATTCAATTTAGTGGATAATCTCACTAAATTTTATCTCTTTATAAATAGATACTCTAGAATATTTAGTTTGTATTTTTATCTTTTAGCCCCATTCCTTAAGGAATGATGTCGAATGAAATTGAGTTGCTTATGTAGATTATTAAGATGGTTAATATGATTTATTAATTTTAATTCAATAGACATGATTAATTACCTAGCCTATGAATTGATGGCACGTATTAGAATATTTTGAAATAAATCAAACATGGTGCTTTTAGCTAAAAAAAAAATGTAGGTACAACCTTGGTTATACTATGACACTGATTTTCTTTATATAACATTGGTTTATAGAATTAGTAAAATTATGGGTTAATACTAATGAGTTTTATGTATTCAAAAGTAAAAAATGATATGGATATGAATATATGTGTTTTTATGATTCAAACCTATAGATGTCATTTAGGGGATAAAATGTGATGCAAAATTTGATGTCTTTCTTTGAATAAAATATATATTTGATTTCTCTAATACCTATAAAAGATAATTAAAGTGGGTGGGGAAATATAGGAGGCTAAATGAATGGGAAATTGTATTTTATTTCAATATGAATAATTTTTTGCTTGTGTTAAAAGCACATAAGATGTTTATTTTCCTAGAGCATGTCAAAAAATCTCACCTACTTATCAAGAGCATGGTTAATTCTAGTTATGTTTTTGTCATAGGATTTAGTTTTCTTCATTTTAGTGTTATCATTTGAAAAATTCAACTTAAACAATGAGGAATTAGTATTGGGTGTTATCAATTTATATATGTATGCAAAAAATTAAGATATGTTTATGGTTTATCTTAATTATTAAATATAAGATTTAGATAAGGCAATGAACTAAAATATATTACAATGTTTTTTATATCAGGAGTGTAGATACCTAAAATTGGCCACAACTAGCCTTTGACCAGACTTCAGACTAATTCCTACCACCCATTGTAAATTAAGCCTAAGAATCATGAAACATCCCAAATTTGATTTTGCATCATTCATCAAAGATCAAAATCATATTAAGACATCCATAATTGGGTTATTATATAATATGAAACAATAACCTCTCATAAATTCATCCTTAATCACCTTGTGGCATCACAACCATCAATTTGGCCTATGGACTTGTTGATACACTTATTATGTTCCCTGTGTCACCAGGGAACAAAGGGAAAGTGAGAAACTCAATTTTAAGTCCTATAAGATTTGTGGCTTGAGTTGTATATACAATTATTTTTGGAAATAACATTAATAGTAGAGATATGGTCACCACTTTAAAAGTCTGCAAGTAGACCCTGTTGTAGGGACAATAAATGTGTATGTAGTGACACGGTTTCTTGCTAATTTTTGTGAATCATCTTAATATTTTCCAATTACTACTAAAAATACAAAAAAATAATGGATATTTATAGCATGAAATAAGATAAATTGAATCATGGGTGAATCCAAGAGTGAGTAGGGTAGGGTAGAAAATGAGATGTGCTTAAGATGACTAAAGATACCAATTTTGATAACTTTTAAAATAAAACATATGAAAATAGCATCTACCAAATCTAGCATAATGATCAAAGATAAATAAATGTAGTTGAATATTCAGAGGAATAAAAATTCATGTTTTTAATAGCATACTTTTCATAAAGATTTCTCACGTATAGTAAATTGCATAACACGTTCAGTTGTGGGTGAGAAGAAAATAGATCATGTATACTATCAAATTTGTTAGCCTAGTGTTAACCTCAAACTAACAGATGAATATATAAAATTAAATTTCCAAATTATCTTATATAAAAGAAACTATTATTCATCTAGAAGTGTGAGAATTTAGAAATGACATAGAAAACACACAAAAGAACACTATAGACAAACTTGTGAATTCTTTGGCTCTTTGCATTAATTTTCATAACAACTATTTTTTCATTATAAATGAGGTAAACATCCATAATTATATAATTCAAAATGATTAATAAAATTTTAAGTGGGACCATAAAATCACCCAAATACAACCAAGTGGCTTAAAATTCCATATTATAATGAAATATTCTACATTTGAATTTAAAAGATAAAATAGAATATCCTAGGGCCTAGAGGTGGCTGAAGTGCTTGTTGTTGTTGTTGTTTTTATCTTAGATTATTATATTATTCTTCCTTGGTCCATACCTTTGCAAATTCCTATTAATCCTGGTTGATTTGAGAAAAGTCTAGGATCATGGGCTGAAATAAGTCGAGTATCTCCTGGATGATCTTCCCATGGTCTGCTAATACTGGCCGTAGTGCCTCCTCAATCTCCTCTACATTTTCTATCCTTTGATTATAAAATTATAAAATATTTATTACCTCTACAATATTATTTTAATTATTTATATCCTACTATAATTAAGCAATAAAAACCTTCATTTGTGCTCTAAAATCTTGATCATCCATGAAGGAGCCATCAGGGCTAGTCACCCTAGTGATCATGGCATCCTTCAATAGCAAGGCAATATTGAATTCAATTTTATCAAAGGATGTATTTGTATCCTTGATATAATCTACCCATCCATTCAAAATCCTCCTCTTATTTATGAGGATAGTTTATGAAGGAATAATGTCCTCAAGTGGTAGAACCTTGAGGTCAGGGAACTTATTGCTTCTTATCCAAGTTTGCCAACTTGGCATCATAGAGTGTAAGATTTTGGTCACATCATATTGCTTGATCCCATCTTCTCACCTTTTATTCATTAGCTTATAAATTTTGAAGACATTGATCACAACATTTATTATTTAAACTATAGTGCCATTTGACACTGTTGGCAATGTATGCTCCTTTAGCCTCTTCAATTATTATTGCATCCCCTTCATCAAGGTAATAGTAAACTCTGATTGTGATTGCAATATGGATACCAGGTCCTTTGAATACTTTTATACCTCTATAGGGTTAGATTTATTCTTTTTGGTCAAGGTGAAGAGAAAATCTTGACTCTCATGAACTATGGTTGAGCTCGATTGTGGATGTTCCACTTGTATTATAACCACCCTCTTCATGGTTCTCATGTCAGCATCAAAACTCATTCCAACTTGGGTTGTATCTTGGACTACCTAAGGATTCTCCTACCTTAATAACTACATCATGTCCCTCACCTAGTTTGGGGTAGCTGTAGATAATGGATATGTAGTAGGTGGCTGCAATGGGAGTGCCTAGGTAGAGGATGAAGCCAAGGCTATAGTAGGGATATATAAATTAGTTGGGTCCAATTTTCCAAGTGGGTCAAATAAATATTTAATAGGGCCCATATTGAGGATGAATGAAGGTAATTTATAGGGTACACTTACTTTAGTAGTTATGATGAGGTCAAGTGGCCTTTGTCAGGTAAACGGCTTAGTGGATGTAGGAGAGCTAAGGGTAAGTGATGTACTAGTAGTGGCTACCTAGGAAGTAGTATAATCCATAGCATAGTTAGCACTAGTGATTTTGGATCCTAATGAATATGGAATGTTGGTAGTGGCATGGGAGATGAAGTGGGTAATGGTACCTCCAAAGGAAGCAATGGTATGGGATACAAACATAGGAGTGAGAAAAATAATAGAAGTAGGAGCATATGTAAATATACTAATAAATGGGAAAGAATGCAAAGGTGTAGTATTTATATTAATGGTAGCCTAAGGTGAGATTGTAGGGGTAACTTATCAAGAGGTTGAGTTAGGAGATACTACCCCCTCATTATGGTTCTAGGATCCCTCTTCCTTGTGTAAAATTTCTCTACATTCTTACTAGTGAGGGTGTGTAGTTCTTCCATTGAAAACTCAATGCCTTGTTGTAATTTATCAACATCGATGACATTAGGGTCAGGGTAGCTTATGCTCTCTATGTCAGCCCCCATAGTAGATTTAGATAAAAATTAATGTGTTGTACCTAACACACCCCCTTTTTCCATAGGAAAATGGGGACCCACCTTTTTTCAAACTATGGTCTTGACTTTGAGCCCCTCTTCTATATGTTTATGCAGTATATGGGAGAAGATTGATTATTGGCCTTTTTGTACTTTGGCAAATTTGTATTGGTATTATGTTTTAAATGACTAAATTTATACCTTTCGAGAGTCTTTGTTTGGTTTTATGTTTTTGGACTTATCTATTTTTCAAGATTTTATCTTTGGAACTTTTGTTCTACATGAATTGTTATTCAAGTTTATTATGTTAGACATTTTCTCTACAACAATCTCTTTTATGACTAAATTGTGTCAAACATTTTATCCACAACAATTTTCTTGATGACTAAATTCTTTTAGACATTTTTTCCTGAGACATTTTTCTCATAGATGATTGAATTATTTTAAACATTTTATCTAAAAAAACCTTATCAAGACATTAGACCTACCTTTCAACATTTTTAGAATGACCCTTTAGGTTTTTTGTCAAGGGAACTTTTCCTTATGAAGTATATCCTTTTAGCATTTTTTCATGGGAACTTTTCCCTATGAAGTATACCCTTCCCACCATTTTGCCAAAATAGACCCCTAAGACACATAACCTTTAGATTTTTTACACATACCCTTTAGACTTTTTTCATATACCCTTTAGGCTTTTTGATTTGAAAACTTTTTGTCTAATGAAATACGTCTTCAGAATAATTGCCTCAGACATTTTGTCCAAAATAATTTCCTTGATGATACATGCTAAGAGCCTTGAGCTATGGACTTTTGGTCTAACAAAATTGATCTTTGATATATATACATGCCCCAGATAAAAAATCCATAACAATTATCCCACACAAAAATCCCATAATAATTGCCCCAAAACAATACCCTACTACCAAGATCAATAGACCAAAAATCCTATGGAATCACCAAGTGACACCCCTGCTTAGAGAGCATTTTTTTTTTGAGCTTAATTTAAGATTTTATCCTAGGCCCTAATTGTATTTTATTAATACAACTAAGACCTTAGGATAGAATATTTATGCAGGGTCCTTTTTGTATTTCCCAAAGTATTATGCTAAGTCATCTTTTCATTTGAGATTATAGATCTAAGTGAATCAGGAAATGACAAGTGTCAAGATCGTAAGGATTTAAGTCAATTTGATAGTTTCAAGGACATCTTTGACAGTCACATGAATATTAAATTTAGGATCAATAATTAAAAGACACAATTTTAAATTTTGATGGTCACATGGACATCATTGATGGTCTCAAGGATGTCTTTGATGGTTGTATGAATGTCAAATTTAATATTGAAAAAAAAATGATAGGGGATTAATTTATGATGGTTGTATGGATATCATTGACGGTCATGAGGATGTTATTAATGATTACATGGACATCAAATTTAAGTTAAAAAATTAGAAATTTTGATTCAAAGGTTAGTGGTCCCAAGTAGATTGATGGCCAATATTTATCCATGTAGTTGATCCAATGGTATAAGATTGACAAATAATTTTCAAAGGAATAAGGACATAACAAGTGTCACTCTCACAGGAGTAAATGAGTCAAAACACTTAAATCTACAAACTATGTTAAATTGAGTATAGATAATTGAAAATGCAAGATCAACATGGACTTTTCAAAGACCCTAAAACTAGAAAAAGACTACCACTTGGCATCAAAAAATTCAAACTATAACTATAAAGAGCACATAGTCCCCATAAAGTTACCAAATAGCAAACTTGTGTTTCATCATGTAGAAGATCAAATGATACGAGTCGACAATGGACCTTTCAAAGATCTAGACTTAATTAGGTTTTGACATGTGCCTTGGGATAATAGTCACATTTAGAAAGATAAAAAACAAAATAAAATGGAAAAAGTATGTATATATTTTTGAAACTTGAGCTATATTTATCAATATCCATTAGGTCTTATAGTTAAACTAGATCAAGAATTTAAACATGCATCAACAATTTCACTAGCACTAAAAGGAGGGCCATACCCTTGATAATAGTAGTTATCCTTTGTGTAGATTTGCACTAGAATCACCTATGAGAGTGACCAGATCTAATTCCTAGGTTGGTTTTTTGGTCTCACCCCTAACAAATCATAGAAAACCTAGAACTGTGCTAATAGTCCCAGTTCAAAATAATTTGCATCCTCCATTAGGGAGCCCTTTACACATAAATAACCCTTTACCTATTAATTATCTAATGGCTCAATATACACCTTGGTTAGTTTGATTTGTTATTTATATCATAGGAGATGTGTATTATTTACCTTATAATCCTAAAAAGTACCTGACATCTTTTACTCCTTTAGGAGTAAGGATGGTAGAAGAATATGTCAGATCTTTTAAAGTTGCATTAATGTTAATGAATGTTGTCCATGAAGATGTTACATATAAATTATTACATTTTACATTAATTTATGATGCTTATGATTGGTATTTAAATATAATGGAAAATTCCATCACTTCTTAGGATGAATGTCGTGCATCTTTTCTTGTGTAGTTTGGATAGGTACCAATCTTGGTTTGGTACACCAGCACTTCACCAACATAAGGAGAGAACCTAATTAGCCCATCTTTGATTTCAATACAAGGTTTTAGAATATGTGCAACTATTTGATCCCTATATATTTGGATTATGAAAAATTATTAGTCAAGCATTTGTCTAATAAATCAAAGAGAAATGCATAAAGAGCTAAACAAATTAAGCCAACCTATTTATGTAGGGTTTTCTAATAATAAAAAGATACAAATGAAAGAACGAAATAACTAATTACATTCCCAAATGACTCCATTACTCAAAAGTGGCTCAAAATCATGTTCTTCCCTTTATCAAGCATTCTTGTCTTCATCAACAATGTTGGCATAGCTCCTTCAATGTTTTAAGAACACTTTGTAAAACCTAGGCTCATGATAGAAACTAACTTACATATCAATGAAACTAATCCAAATGAAAATAACACAAAAATAAAAACACAAATGACTTGTGGAGGGATTTTATCATTATAAGTTTACACAATTGAAGCTTAAAAATGGTAGTGTGAGGCGTTCTATTTATAGATTTTTGAGATTGGTTAAGATCAACCATGATCATCCATCTCAAGATTTAGATGTGTGGCCATGAATTAATCTAATATTTGTAATTAAATACATAAATATCCTCATCATGATTTGGGAATAAGTGGTATTAATGAGTCATGAAAGGCATTAAATAGGCATAGGAGGCCATAATCATTATATTTGTTACAATTCTAGCTTTTAGATGCCACCCTATAGATGATGTCATTTAGGTGATGCATATATTGAGAGTATATTTCCAATAAATAAATAATCAATAACCTCCATGTAAAATACACTTTTCCTCTTTATTTGAATTAATTAACCTTAAATAAAAATAATCAATATTTGTGTATTGCTTTAGAAATTGGCCCTCAATTAATCAAAATGGTTAGAAAGTCATACTAATGGGTTGTAATTTGACTCGAGAAGAATTGGAAGGAATTTTTAGATGCATTGGAGCTATATTCCTATTTAGGATGTTTCTAACACAAAATAACAAAGGTACATGATGTATACTAATGAATTATAAGAAAAGAGTGATCTAGAGCACTACAAGGTGAAATCATCATTTTGACTCAAAATAAATTGATCAAAATTAGGAATCACATAAAATATATTACCCTATTTAAGGATAATTTGGCCTAAATCAATACTTTTAAATGATAATTTCAAACCATTTATGGTATTTTAATGATTTTGACCTAAAATGTGCATTTGAGTAAGATTGACAATTTCAACACAAATGGTGTTAGGAATTGGATGTCTACATTTTGACCCTATTTGAGAAGGCATAGCAAGACATTCAAGAAAAACATCTTTTCAAAGAAAATATTTGTTAATAATAAATTGGAAATGACCCATGACACCCCCTTGAGAGGGCATACTAGGATGAAAGAGAAGGATGGACTCTCCAAAACAAAGGGAAAGTGAGAGACTAACCCATGGAATAGATTACATCCAAAAAAGCTAATGCTTGCACATGTGGTTACCATCAATGATAAAAATATAATCAAAGGTATAATGTGCCCCAAATATGGGGGGAATGGGAATAATTCAATCCATAAATGTAAGGGACACACTTTTAATGCACCCAATTTAAGAGTGCAAGCTGTGTGCTTATGACATTGATCAATCCTAAGATAAGTTACACACTAAAATAATGCCATCATGGGAATAAGTGTGGAGAGATTGGAATTAGATGAAAAGGAGAATGTGGTCTCCAAAATAGATGATAATAGGAGGTGCCCTAGTAGGGTAGATTTGATCATGATAAGATAATTTTTCCCTAGTAGGGATAATTTTGATCATTTATAAAGAATAAATAATGGTCTTTCCCCAGTAGGGCTGATTTAAAATTATGAATTGTTTCAAATATTGTGCCCCATCATGGGAAAATTAACAAGCAATTATCTCAAGGATATAACCTATTTCATAGATTAAAGCGAGAGGGCACAAACATAGATGTGATGGTGGAATGGCTATAAAAGCCAAAAAAACCAAGCATACAAGAATGCACAAAGTGATGAAAGAGATGAAAACAAGAATAAATATGGTCAAGCTAAATATAGATGTATAAGACAAGTGGAAACTACCTATATAGTTCCATGGATGCATGTTCCACCATGAACTTTAGGCCAATGTAGTTCACCCAAAAGTGGGAGAGAATGGATTGAGGGATGATGAAAAAATGACCAAATATTTGATTAGAATCATTATGTATGTGAAGAGATGCATGTCTAAGTAGAGAGTTAGAGTGCTAAGTCTATTGAGACTAGTTTATGCATAGTGTTCTTGAGAGCTGTTCATTGGATCTATGTTAATGTTTATACTTGAGTCTAGATCACAAAGTGTTTTCCATTGCAAAAGAGATTAGGCATCATAATTATGAATAACTCATGAGGACATGGAGTTTTAAATGCATGGAGGTGGTTTAAATTTGAAAAAACTATAACTAAGGATAATGTTAAATAATGACCAAAACTAGAGTTAAAACTATTTACATTTAAATAAAAAATGAAAATAAATAAAAGGATAAACATAAATGAACCAAAATTGAAATAAAGATATGAACCATTAGGATTTAATTAGGAACAAAAATGTTTAAAAATAAAAAGGAAAAAAATAAAGAAGCAAGACCAAATAGGAAAATAAAAGACCAAAAAACACCAACAACAATCAAATAAACACAAAATAGACAAGCAAAAAACATACAAGGAAACACAAGACCGAGGTGAGATAAGAAGTAATAAAAAGAAAAAAGGATAAGAAATAAATGGATAGGTGTGAAATCACAAAAAAATGAATAAAACACAAAAAAACACCTAAAAAATACAAATAAACACACAGAAACAAAAACCAAATTAATGTGGTTTGAACACAATTATTCATGCACATGTAGTAAAGGTGTTACTTTCCACTACAATGTAACAAAGAGCAAGGAAAAAAAATTGTTCCCTAATTAAAGAGGAAAAATGATAAAAATAAATAGAAGAGAAGAAAAAGAAAGGGTTGGTAGAGCTGACCCCAAATGTACAAGACAAGTGGATGTTATTTACATAGTTCCATGGACACATGTTCCACCATGAACTTCAATCCAAATGTAGTTCTCCCAAGAAGTGGGATAGAAGAAAAGATGATGACCAAAAACATATGATTAATATTGTAGAAGAAAAGGGAAGACTTGACAAATGAGAGTGGTCTTTCAAAATGGCAAGTTGGTGAGATGAAGGAAAATTATCTTGAAAAATGATAAGTGTGTGGGATAAGATGACTTGTACAGTGGAAAGTCAGTAGCATAAAATGCTTACAAAATATAAAGAGCATAAGGATTAGAATGTACAAAAGTGTAAGTCATTTTTTTTCTTTTGAGAATCATTTTCTAATGTTTTTGGTATTTTTGGGATAAAATAAGTACAAAGGAGGACCAACTAGTCAAGGAGATGCTCATTTGAGAGTAGAAGTTCTAATAAATAGCTAAGCTAACTGCAATGACAATCATGAATATAAATAATGTACTAGGGAAATATCTGATAACTCCAATAATAGTTAAAAATAGATGCAATGGCACATACTCATAAATTGGTGAGAGTGAGGATCCTAAAAAGATAACAATGTTCACCAAAGAGTAGCAAATGTAATATAAAATAGTGTGCAGCATGAAATCAATCTGAAAAACTATGTGATAGGCAAATATCTTGAGATGAAAATGTGTTCATGTTCACTTATCTATAGAAAAATCTTTAAAATACTATTCTAGCTAAACTGATTTGTAGAACTAGTGTTAAAGGTGTTCATAATGATGATGAGACATAATTAGGATCATATTTGGTTGAGGGACAAAAGTTTTCAAGTTACAAAAAGCCCAAGATGTAATAAAGAATAGGGTTCTCAAAGATAATAATCTAAACAATATGGTTCTCAAATAAAATGGCATAGGGTAGGATAAAATGTGTTTAGAGTACCAACAATCCAAAATTTTTCATTGTCTAGAGTCATGAAAGGTGGTTTAGGGTAGTATAAAATGGTAGGATAAAACTACTTTGGCACAAGATTCCCCCAAGTAAGGGGTCTTGTAGATAATGCTTCAAATTTGCTCAAGCATAGAACCTCTTAAGGTACATGATGTTCATGGGCTCTAGAAGTTCTTCACCATTTCATTTAGCCAGTCGCTATGCCCATGATCCATAGTTTATTGTGATAACAAATGGTCCCAAATAATTATGTTTAAACTTACCTTTCTTTTTTCATTAAATGTTTTTGTTATTTTAGTTCCTTTTCAGGAAAAATCACTAATCTCAAAATTCTAAGGGAGAATGTACTTACTGTAGCTTCTCTGCAATCTATTATAATAGGCTTACAAGTTTTCTAGGGTAGCGAAATGCTTTCCATCAAGAAGTTTTAATTCTTACAACCTTGAGACTCGGTAGTCCTCATCACCTTCAATATGTTCCAATGATACTCACAAGGATGGTAACTTGATCTCTATGAGGATAATAGCTTCTATGCCATAAACAAGGGAGTATGGAGTGGCTCTTATTAGGGTACGATGGTTGGTTTTATAATCCTAGAGGGAAGGAAATATTTGCAAGTGCCAATTATGGCTAGCATCATTGATAATCTTCTTTAAAATGGCTACAATGGTTTTGTTTGATGCCTTGGTTTATTTGTTGCCTTGCAGGTTATATCAATTTAATTAATTATGCTTGATCTTGAATTTTTCAAAAAGAACTTGTACATCTTGGTTTACAAAGGATCCACCATTATCAAATATAATGTGTGTAGGAATGCCATATTAATAGATGATATGGTAATGGATGAATTTGTAAATCTACTTCCTAGTGACATAAGTGAGAGGAATGGCCTTAATCCACTTATTAATATATTGGGTAGCAGCTAAGATATGCCTATGGACATATAAAGATGTTGGGTTTATTTTATTGATGAGATTGAGGTCCCATGTTAATACCGACCATGGTGTTTTAATCCATTTTAGTGGTAAAGAAGTTGCGTGTATCAAATTTCCATGTTACTAATAAGGAATGAACTTCCTTACATAATTGAAAGCATTAATCTCCATTTTTGGCTAATAATATCCTATTTTGAGGATATTCTTTACTAATACTACACCATTGGTGTGGGCCCCACACATTCCTTAATGAACCTCCCTCAATGTTTGCTTGGATTCTCCTAAAGATAAATAATGAAGAAACATTCCATCATATCCTTTATAATAAATAATGTCTCATAGGAGGTATAACATGATAAATGGTGATGGAATAGTTCTTACTAACTATTAGATAGGTCATCTAGGAAAATGTGATCATGGAAGTAGCTATAAAAGTCAAGTAGTTATAAAAGTCTTAGAACTAGGGTAATTCATAACCCATTCATCCTTAGTGATAATAGGAATTTTAGGGGGTCATCCTTAGTGATAATAATAGTTTTGTTATTCGGCATATAATGTCACAATGTTTGGGTAATAAACACCAAACCTAAACACACCTTCTCAATAGGTGTATAATTATGTTTAGAAGCCACTAGAGTGCAACTTAGATAATATACTATATTTTCTTTACCTTGATCATCATGTTGGCCCAAAAATGCCACCAGTGCATGCTTTGTTATTGATATGTAAATAAGTAGTGGTCTTCCAAGTGTTGGTAGTCTCAAGACTGGAAAATTAGCTTAATATGTCTTGAGTTTCACAAATGCTATCTAAAAATATTCATCCCATTGATAAGTTACCCCTTTCTTCAAAAGGTGTGTAAATGGGTGGCACTTATCTACCAATTGAGAAATGAACTTGCATATAGATTAGATCTTTCCTTATAGGCTTCACAATTATTTGAGATTGTTTAGTAGAGGCATATCTATAATGGCCTTGACCTTGGTAGGGTCAACTTAAATCCATCTTTGTGATACAATGAAACCTATCAATTTCCCTGATGTGACACTAAAGACACATTTATTAGGATTTAATTGGACTTTATATTCATGAATCTTTTCAAATATTATTCATAGAACATTAAGATGTCCAGCTCTTATTCTTGATTTTACTAGTATATCATCAACATAATCCTCAACAATATCATGCATCATGTCATGGAAGATGATAGTTATGGCATGTTGAGATGTGGCTCTAATGTTCTTCAAACTAAATGGCATGACTTGATAATAGAATGTTCCCCATAGAGTAATGAACACAATATTGTGTTGATTTTCTTGGGCTATCTTGATCTGATTGTATCTAAAAAATCAATCCATTAAGGACATCTCATACCTATCAGTTGAGTCAACAATCATGTTGATGTTGGGTAGAGTAAAGTCATCTTTAGGGCACACTTTATTGATATCTTTGAAATCAATAAAAATACATATACCCAAGGTCTTTTTATTCATTGGGACTATGTTTGATATCCATTCAGAGTAATCCAATGGCCTAATAAAACTTGTTCATAGCAATGTTTATAGTTCTACTTTAACCAATAGGGTGATGTGTGTATGCATCTTCCTCAATTTATGCTTGACTAGTTTAGCATTGAGATGGACAACAAGGTGATGCACAACCAAGTTTGGATCTAATCCTAACATGCCATAATATGCCCATGCAAAGATTTCAATATAATCCCTTAGGAGGGATATAATTTTTTCACATTCTACTGTAGTAATGGAAGCTCTAAGATAAACAATTTTGGGATTCTCATAGGTTCTTAGGTTCACTTCTTTCATGTTTTCCATAAGGAGTACGGGTCCATCTTCTATAATTTTAGGCAAGGTATGATCATGATCATCTTCTTCTACCACATCTTCTTTTTGTTCCTCCCAAAGTTTTTGATATTGTGATGAATCAAAATCTACCATCTTAGGTAAAGACCAAGTAGCAAAAACCTATGAAAACTCAAGAGCAAGATGTTCAAACATTTATTATTGTTTTGAAGAGATGTTTGTACTAGATATAGAAATTGAGCTAGATGGACCTTCTACACCCTGAGGGGATGAGAAAACTTTCCCATCTAAGAGTGCCTGAAACAAGTTTTCACTTGAAGGCTTATCTTTTTATTTACTTTTTCCTTGATCTACGAGCACCTCAAAGAGGTTTTCACCCAAATATCTTAATTTTTTTTCTTTATTATGACCAAGAATGTTTTCCTACTCTCCATGGTAGGTATAAGGGTCTAATGAAAAATAAAATCATTGTTTGTGATTGCCAATGGGTAATCTATCTCTTAGGCCCATGTATTCTACAAGTGATTCTTTATTCTAAAAATCATCAATGCATATGACCAAATTTTGTTGGTCCTAATGAATGAGTTTGAGATGACAAAGGCATAGGGAACAATGAGAGTTTACTTCAGCATGGGAAGCTCTATTTTTAAAAATATGATGTTCTACTATAGGAAGGGAAGCACCAATAAAATAGGTTATTGCTTCAAGATGGGGAACTCTAATAGTTAAGGTTAAAATGGCATTTAAATCAAATAGGTCCATGTCAAAATTCTCATCAAAAAGGCTATAATGGGATGTTGTGTTTCTTCCAAGAGTCTCTTCACTAGCTAATTTGGAAGAGTCACTATCAAAATTTATTAGGTCACCCTCATATAGTATAAATATGAGACCATGATTCAAATTAGGTACTCCAGCTGATAAGGGTTCCAATATTCCTTGCACTTATGGGACAAGGAATTTTCTTATATAATCAAGATGATCCATGATCCAATTAGGGATAGGATACTTTGGATTATGAAATCAATTAGTAAGGCCTTCAGAATATAACCAATCTCCCTCAATAAAATCCTTTTGATCTTTCTTTGGTGTGATAGAAAGTACAAAAACCACAAGTGGTTTTTATTACTTCTTCTTTTATTGACAAATCATTATGGGTTCATTAGGATTCTTTGAAGGTTTATGCTTAGCAAATGTTTTTGGAGTTTTAGACAAATTTTCAAAATGGAAGGCATCCTTAAGACTATACATGGAAATTTCCACATATTTAATAACAACCTACTTCACAAGAGCTATAGGAAATGGATAAGCTAAAGTGGAAGCAAGATCACTAGGGTTGATATAATTGGATAGAGGTGGATGTGAAACTATAGTATTATTCTTCTTCATAATGAATTCAAAACTTGGAAAATAGTTATATTTGTAGAATTGTGCCTCAAGATGTTTGAAATATTCATAAGGTTATTGATTGGTGAAAATAGTAACCTTAATCCCATCATGGAGAAACTTAAGGCATTAATGTAGGGTAGAAGGAATGGCCTATACTTCATAGATCCAAAAATTACTAATACGTATGTTATAAGGAAATTAAATGTCCATAATATGAAGCAATGTATGATGTGAAACAAACCCAAAAATGATTGGCAACCAAATATTACCAATAGACTCCCTTTTGACATCGTAAGCCTTGATAGTGATTGTCTCTTGCTAAATGTCTTTTGCATGTGCCAACTTAAGAGATATGACGTTTAGACCTAAACCATTGTCTATAAGAACCCAATTGATCTTATGGTTTTCAATGATTACTTTAATTTACATTGGGTTATTATGGATATGTCTAAGTGTAATCATGTCTTTTTGATCAAACATCACTTGGAAAGATGAAGATAAATGTCCCACAAGGTTCTAAAATTATTTAAGGTTTATATTATTTGGAATAATGGATTATTTCAAAAGTATATTTAGTATATTTATATAGACTTTAGATGTCCACAAGAGATCTAAGATGGAAATATGTGTAAGGGTTTTTCTTAATTGGTCTGATAGACTATAAGGTTTTTCAACATTGGGATGAGATGAATTGGATTTTATTGGGATAGTAGTCATCTTTGGATCTGTTGGTGTAATGATCACATTAGGTTCTATGGAAGAAGTAGGTGAAGGGCCATGGAGAGTAACTCATGAGCATCTTGTTGTGATTTCACAACTTAAAGGTGATAGGGAGATAATACAATCAGAAGATGAAGGTAAAGGGCCTTGGAGGGTGACTCATGGGCATCTAGTTATATTTTTGAAATTTTGAGTCGATAATGAGCCATTATAAATAAAATAAGGGTATTTACAAAAATAGTAACTTGTGCAAATGGAGTTTCAATAGAATGTGTGAACTTGATATAGTATTACTAGAGAGAGCGTGTTGACCTATAATGATGGGTCCCATACTACAAGGAGCACAAGATGGTCCACATAGTTTAATAGTGACAATGGCAATACAAGTTATAGAAATGCATCCCATAGTATTGTTATATTCATAAGGTATGTTTTTTTAGCCCACATTTTTAGTATGGGTATTATGATTTTGATTATGCTCATGTTGATTAAAATTTTGACCCTAATTCTAATTCTAATTCTGCCTCTATCCTTAGTTTTATCCTTGTTTTTTTATTGTTCTTTGGTAGTGGTTGATTTTGTCAAGGAAAGGGATCCTTGTAGATTCCCATATCCTGATTACTTGGGTAAATCAAGTATCCAATCTAAATCTTGTCCCACTATACTTCATGGAAATAATCAAAGTAAAAACATGCTACTATAAACAACCTCTTGGCATAACTTGAAAAAAGATTGGATATGTACACGTGGGTCACCCTTTCCTTTGTATTTATCAAATTTGGGTGCCTCAAAATGACATGAAAAGGGGACTTAGAGAATGATTAAATCAAATAGCTATCAACATATCTCATCAAAATTGTACTTTTTGATCCTATTTCTAGTCCCCAAACATGACACAATCTCCTTCATGGAGTTCCACTCTTGCATGTTTGGTGCATTCATGGGTGTAACATAGTTCTATTGGGGTGGAATGTGCCCCTATTGTTTCTATTTTTAGGGTGGAATGTGCCCCTATTGTTTTTGTTGTTGTTGGGGTGGAATGTACCCTCGATTTTGTATGGATTTGTAAGGGATGTACACCTTATGTTCTGAGACTTGGTTTTTATTTGATCCTAGATTCAATTGAATAGGCCATTGATTCCTAAAAATCTATTGCCTTGAACTATATATTATTTTTTAATTTTGGGGAGTCCTTAGTCTATTTACCAATTTTTGTGTTGGTTGAGATGAACTAGCTAAAATATCTTGAGGGATATCCTCAATTTGAACTAAATGTTTAGGCTTATGTGTTTGTAAAGTGATAATAGGATCTTGGTGATTAAATAATGTGTGTTATGTGTCTAAACAAAACATTTTAAACAAAATCTTGTGTTTTGTTCTATTAATTTGAGATACCTTGATCAATTATTGGGTTCTCAATCAATGTTTGTTGTGTAGGTTCAATCACATTTTTTTTTCTTTAGAGGCATATTTGTGGATTGAAGTAGCAACAAGAGAGTTGGTTAAGTCCATGATAAGATGATCAACATACCATTGAATTATTTTCTTAATCTTGTTAACAAGATCTTGATCAATTGGTTTGACTCTATAAGTATTTATTTACCTTTGTTAGAGGAAAAAGGTATGTTTAATTGTGTAAAAGCTTGCTCTTATTTTTGTTCTCCTTCTCTAAATAAGGTGTGTAATTTCTCCATAGGAAATTTTGAGGGTAGTCTAGCACCATATTTTATCAACCTAATGAGTGCTTTATCTTGGTTCTCTTGATATTTAGTATAATCCCCTTCAGATCCTATAGTTATAGGAATGTCCTCAAAGACAATAGAATTGTCTTGTCCATCATAAAAGTGTTCATCCTCATAGATAGGGCCATAAGGGACCCCACTATGAATGAACCTTTGAGTCATGTCTATAAATGGTTTCTCTACATGTTTGACTAAATTTGGATAAATGTTGTGTAAACATTTAAACAAGGAATGAATTTTGATCTTTCTTCCAAATAAATGACTAAGGCACCAAAGAGACTATAAAATGAAAGTGGCTTGGAACCACACACAATTAGAAGAATGTGTTTATGAAATTACTCAAACTTTGGGTAAAGTTAAAATTATATAAATTAGAAGAGGGTATGATAACTCAAAAATCCTAGAGTGTCACTAATACACTAAAACATACAATTTTGAGATCCATCAATACCAAAAAAATTATTTCAACTTCGATGAGTTGAAACTTAAAAAATAGAAGAAATCCATTTAGATTAGGAAGAAGACAATGCAAACCAAGAAACTCATGATGTGGAAACATGCAATAATTCCTAAGTATAAAGCTAAAACCAAATGGGTAGCACACCATCACCACATGGTAATAGGAATAGTAGTATAAATATGTTCTAGGACTCAAAGTGTGAATGATACACAAGATTAATTGAGTCCACCAAAGATGATAATGTGATAATGAGTCTATAAACAACCCTTAATTCAAATGGGAAATTGAACCCAAGTTAAAATAAGTCAAGTGCAAATGGCAAACCCAATTTAACACATCAACCTTTAAAACTTAAAAAAGTCCAATTCCAAATTTAAATTATTAATGAGGGACTTAAAAAAATTTGGAAAATTATCTAGACTCAAATGGGTAGCATAATTGTACTAAAATAGATGATATAACACAATGTTTAAGATGATAATTTGAACAAGGAAAAAGATAATTTTCACTTGGACAACATAATGTTTCCTTGTTCAAGAAATTTGGGGATAATGTGTTTTGTTTATGACCTTTTTTTAATAAGTATGTTTTGACCCAAAACAAGACAAAGTAATATAAGACAAATATAAATCAACTAAAATCCCTAAATTGAAAAGGTGTGGCAAAGTGGGGTTAACTAAACTAGCAAGTTTTTGAATGTTTCTAGATGGATCAAATGCACAAGACTTTCATGTCAAAATAAAAGAGAAATAACACATCAATTGGGTTTATAACATATGGCTTATTTTTAAAATGTTTTTCCATTTTTACAATCACTACATTTGTCACTTGCTCAGTGTAGTGTGATGTCTAACATGATCATATTTCCTAGGATTAGCCCCAATGATAGGAGATGGTTTAACTGCTCAAACCAATATCCTAGTGGGGTGATCCCAATTTACATACCTCCCATGGAGAGGGGTTGAAGACAATTCTAGGAGATGAATTCATGGGTCAAGGCTTCTCTATAGAACTTATGGGAGATGATGAAATCCCCCTCACAAGCTAATATGCAATAAAAAATAAAAACTAAGTAAAAGAGATTTAAGGTTATTTATATATCATCTAAGCCATGTAGCTCTTTTGGAGATCCTTGACAACATCTCTTTTACATCTTTAGACTAAGGCAATTTGTAATGAAGATGGCACTTTTGATCCCACAAGTTCCTTATAGGGAACGAGGGGATAGCATACACACACAACTTCCTTTTTTCATAAACAAATCTAACTAAGCAAACTAGAAATGGCTTACATAAAGAAGTGTGTTCAATTTTGGAGCACTAAATGAAATGTTTGGTGGTGTTATTTGGCCCCTTAGAATTAAGTTTCAAAACTTTGAAAGAATTTTTTAAAAAACTATTCAAGTAAACACCCTAAGTTTTTAATTAAACACTAAATGAAAGTTCATAATCCTTAAACTATGCTCTTGAGTTTGGATGACTTGTCAACTTGAAGGAAAAACCTCAAGAAATCAAACATGTTAGATTAGACTTGGCTAGCAAAAATATCTCAAAAAATATCAAAAAAATAAAATAAAATATAATAATAATAATAATAATAATAATAATAATAATAATAATAATAATAATAATAATAATAACCTATGAAACATGCAAACAAGGTAGAAGGTTAAAATAAATAAAATTGAACACATAAAACATAAACACTTATAATTAGTATTTTAATCATAAATTTTAAAATATATATTAGTTTGTTACAAAAAATTTATAGGTAGTCAATAACTCCAAGGCACATCTCTCTGTAAAAAAATTAAGATCCAAATAGTCAATAAAAAAAAGTTATTAACTCTATACTAGTTATTTTTACATGAAAAATAGAAAACAAAAAGTGACAGTCACTAAAAGAATCATAATTTCTAAACTACAAATAAGATTTTAATAAAAATTTGAGAGAATTAGAATGAAACCAGTAAAAGTAACCTATAATTTTTTTTTAAATAATAGTAAGAGGATTAAAATAATGGCTATTTTAATAGCCATTTTTTTGTTCAAATATGTGGGGTGCATAATCTTGTCCCACTGGGCATGCTAAAATGTAGAGTTGGATTACAAAAAATAATTAGTCAAGTATTAGTCTAATAAATAAAAGAGAAATTCATAAAGATCTAAATAAAGTAAGCCAAATTATTCATGTGGGGTTTGATAATAATAATAATAATAATAATAATAATAAGATACAAATGAAAGAAATCAAAAATTGATTACCTTCCTAAATGACTCTATTACTCAAACGTGGCTCAGAAGCATGTTCTCCCCTTGATCAAGCATTCTGGTCTTCATAAAAAATGGTGGCATAACTCCTCCAATGTCTCAAGAACACTTTGTAAAACCTAAGATCATGATATAAACTATCTAACTTGTCTATCAATGAAGCTAATCCAAATGAAAATAACACAAAAATCAAAACATAAATGATTTATGAAGGGATTTTAGAATTATAAGTTTACACAATTTAAGCTTAAAAATGGTAGTGTGAGGCCTTCTATTTATAGACTTTTGAGATTGGTTAGGATCAACCATGACTATCCATTTGAAGATTGAGATGTGTAGCCATAAATTAATCTAATATTTGTAATTAAATCCATAAATATCCTCATCATGATTTGGGAAGAAAGGACATTAATGAGGCTTGGGAGGAATTAAAGAGGCATGGGAGGCTATAATCATGATATTTGTTGCAATTATGGCTTTTGGATGCCACCCCATAGATGGTGCCATTTACATGATGTGAATATTGAGAGTCTATTTCCAATAAATAAATAATCAATAACCTCAATGGAAAATACACGTAAGCTCTTGATTTGAATAATTATCCTTAAATAATATTAATCAATATTTGTGTGATTTTTTGGAAATTGGCCCTTAATTAATCAAAATGGTTAAAAAGTCATATTACTAGGTTATAATTTTACTAAAAAAGAATTAGAAATCAATGTTAGATGTATTGAAACTATATTCCTATTTAGGATGTTTCCAAAAAAATTAAAAAGGTAAATGACATGTAATAATGAATTAGAAGAAAAAAGTGATCCAAAACATAAAAAGGAGAAATCGTCACTTTGACTCAAAATGAATTGATTAAAGTTAAGAATCATATAAAATGCATTGCCCCATTTAGGGATACTTTGGCCTAAATTATCACTTATAAATAACAAGTTCAAACTATTTAGGGTGTTTTAGTGATTTTGACCTAAAATGTGCATTTGAGTGTAATTTGAGTAATATTGATAATTTCAATACAAATGGTGTTATGAATTGGATGTTTACTATCCCAAGATATAAACTAGATGAGCCATTATCATTGGAGATGTATAAGAATGCCCTGAACCCAATCACTATTACATTCTTGAGAAGAGTGGTTTATGTCATAAATTTGACATTAGCATATGGAGAGGCTATTAATATAGACAATAAACTCAATCTTTAGATGCCAAGAGTGCCTAATGTCAAAAATGGATTTCTAGCACTCAATTTGGTACCACATGTGAATCAAAATGTTCCTGCATTGAATCAAAATAAATTGTAGGTACTACCTCCACTGACATAGATAACACAACCAAATTTTAGCTTCTTGATCAATCATATAATAGGAAATGGTTACTAGTAGAATCAACAACCTACTATATCTCCTTCTACTATTCTATAAGGTATGGATTCTACAAATTCAAAACTAGATTCTATCTAGAAGATGGTTCAAAAGTTGATCAATGATTTATTGAATATGTAAAGGAAAATGGGAAATGCTAATGGCCAAACTAGTAATCAAAATTTTATATTTCAAAGATACAATAGACCATTCAATAGGCCTAAATAGCCTAACAAGATCCTAGAAATCAACATAGCAGAAATGGCTCTTCCCAATTGGTGCATAATTCACAGTACTTCTAAGCATAGTGAGATTAAATACATTTAATTTTGCACAATATTCAAAATATTTCAAAGAGAAGTAGTCAGACAATATCAAATGCATAATCCACCTAAGTATCATTTAGATCTTGGCTCTTTCAGTACTACCATGTTCTTTGAATCTCACAAGTTTCTCTTCCCATGCAAAGATGATAATGAACTAGAATAAAATATAGATGAAGTTGTTATTTAGAAGTTTTAGAGAGGTGCATATAATCTAAGGAATAAACAACCACTTACAACATTGACTCCTCCAAATACCACAACAATTCCTCCTAATCCTAAAGTAAATAATAATCCACCCCCTCTAAATGGAACAATCAACCGCAAAGCAAGGAGGAACCAAGTAAATGAGGATATAATATCATGGAGGATATAAATAATATCAAATTAAATATAAATATTCAAGAGTTATATTAGATCCCAAAAAAAGGGAGATACTATGGAAGTTGATTACTGGAAAAGCTCATATGGAAAGAGATAAAGCATCTATAAACAAAAAGAAAGTTGATGATGCCAATGTCATCTACAAGAGTAAGATAGAATTTATACCCTTCATGTTGACTATCTAAGAATTTGGTAAGAACATTCATAATTTTTTATTTTATTCTAGAGCATATGCAACTATCATGCTTGCATCCATATATCAAAAGCTAGGTCTCACTTTGAGTCCTTTAAAGAGAATAGTTTCACAACTAGACAAAATAGTAGTGCCAGTAGGTATAAAATTGACCAATGTGCACATTTAAGTAACATTTAAACTATGAGTCTAGATGATCTGTGATATTATCATGGTATACATACCAAAAGGATATAGATAGTTGTTGAGTAGGTATTGGTCCAAAACACTCAATGGATATCTCTCTACATACTTCTCTCATATCTGGCTACCATGGAGAGGAATTGGAAATCAAATCAGAATTGATAAAGAGCTAAGAATGAAGTATCTCATTAAGGAATATAATGTCAATAATGAAGAGGTAAATTACAAATCTCTTAGCCTTGGTATTTATACTTTTACTATGTAGATTCAAATATAGAAGCTAAAAACTAAAGGTTTGAATCAACTATGGACTTTACACTTTGATGGTGCTATATCTAAGTAAGGATCAGGCATGCGAATAAAGATAATTGATCCACCAGCTAAAAGGTTATTAGAATCATACATGTTATAATTTCCATGTATTAACAACATAGTTGAGTATGGGCCTCTAATTATGGGACTATAATTTACACTCAAAAATAATGTGAAGCAAATACTAGTATTTGGAAAATCAAAACTGGTAATTAACTAGGTTAGAAATAAAAATAAATGCAAGATATCTTATTTAAGGAGATACAAGCATAGAGCATGGGATATGAGTGAAATATTTGAAGCTTTAAACATAGTATCACTTCCTAGAGATAAAACTCAAGAGGACAACTCACTAGCTACTATTGATGTTAATCTGGAGCCATTACAAGAATATAAGGTAAAAATATTTTTCATTGAATTGGTACCTTGTCCCTTTATTCTAGATAATATAGAAATTTTTTATTTCTTTGATGATGACCAATAGATTATTCATTTTTTAACTAATTCAGGGGAATTTGAGTCCTAACTCATCAATGACAAAGACATTAATCACCTCTATTAAGAGGAATCAGGCAAAGAATGCATTCTCCAACTTAAAGAGAATTGAAGTCCACTTGGGTTGGTCTCTTTGGAAAGACCATTCAATATAGAAACCCAAGCTTAACAAATCAGGTAGCCCAAGGTCAATGAATTAGATTTCAAAATAAAAAATCTTGGATATGAGCACAACCCATGCTATGTTAATATTGGTCTCAGTTGTACCCCAGAGGAGAGACAACAAGTGAAGGATCTAATCACTTGATATAAAGATGCCATCACCTAAACATATACAGTATTGAAAGTATTTGACCATAATTCATTACTCATATGATTCCCTTGAATCCAAATCATAAGCCATTCTGATAAAGGTAAAGACCAATCAATCCCATTCTATATCCTCTCATCTAAAGAGAAGTGGAAAAGATTTTAAGTGAAAGAATCATCTTCCCAGTCTGACATTCTACTTGGGTGGCCAATTTGGTTCCAGTAAGAAATAAGAATGGTGATATCAAATTATGTGTGGATTTTAAGAAATTGAACAAAGCTTTTGAAAAGGACAATTATCCCCTTCCTTCTCTAGATGAGGTGATATAAATAGTGAGTGGTTCTGAAATCATGTCTTTTTTGGATGGATTTTTAGGCTATAATCAAGTACTAGTCATATAAGTGTTTAAAGTTAAAATTTACATAGATAACTATAACTACAAATTATACATTACATTAAATATTAAATTTATTACTAGTACATATCCATTTCACTAGTTTCACATATTGAAATATTTTATGTCCCATCTCATAGCTTTCATCTATTATTTCACATCATTCATGTCCCCACAATCATAGCATCACTTTTGTAATAAAATTTATTTCATAAAAATAGGTGTAATATTCTTTATAAAACAACATACAAACTTATGTAAAATAACTTATAAAAAACTTGAAAATTTATATGCAAATTTTCTCATTCATTTCCCCAAGTGTCTAGTCCCTGGATTCCCTGAGCTAATATCACTCCTTAGGTTTTGTGTTAGCTACTCTTAATTTATGTATTAATTAAAATATATTCAAAACATATAATTATTCTATTATTAAAATTTCACAAAATTTCACATCTCATTAAAATTTTCAACTCATTTATAGCCTCCTTTCTATCACTTGAAAGCCAACCAGTGTAAAAATTTAACCAAACAAGATTATTAACATTTAGATGTTGAAATATTCTCTTATTTTCATTTGTATTTACATGGTATACATTATACACATTATAGATTCTAAAAAAGTATTAGAACTTTATAAAATAAAATATAATAATTAATATGTATTTAGTGGCCTTTCCCTTATATGCCTCCTCATCCTCTTAATTGTAGTATGTGTATACTCTCCAATTAATTTTATGATATAATAGGATTCACCAAATTATTCATTAGTTATATTATTTTCATGAGCCATTCTTATGGTCCCTTGACATCTTCTTGTAGGAAAGATGGGGAAATTCAAGAAATATGTTTTACAACACCTTCATTTTTTTAATATAAAAAAATAAAAAATTATTGCCAAATATATTATAAAGAAATTGAAAAAAATAAATTTGAAAAAAATAAATAATATAATAATAATAATTTTAATAATATAAAATCAAATGCTTACTCACCCCAAGAATCTTCCAATATTATTCATATATAACTTCACTTATAGAATCCCAGACACTCGATGTTTTTAATCATCTACTATGAAAGGGATGATCATTTATAGACTATGGCAAGGCCTCTTCATCATCCACTTGGTACTTAGGTAGAATAACATCATCAATACTAGATAGGGGGCCCTACACACATTTTTCTCTAAAATATTTTTCCTATGTTGATAGGGTCCTACACTTGTCATATTACTATATGTAGGGTGATCATGAGGAATGGATGGCATAGACCTGAAATACAACTAAATTTTTAAGAAAATAATCAACATAATTTAATTTTAAAAATAAACTTTAAAACTATACATTTATGTTGGGTACCTAGAAATAGAGGAAAGATGTCAACTTAGCCCAACCTTATACTCCTATAGGTCCATTTCACTAATGACCCATTATAATAACCCATAAAATACAAAAATATTATAATCAACTAAAAGTATTCAATTTAAAAATTAAAATTAAAAATTATACCTTTGCACTAGTTCCCTAATAATAGAATAAAGGTGTCGACTTGTCCTAGCCTCATCCTCATGTGGGTCCATATATCTAATAGACCTGGTATAAAAAAAAAAACTTCCAAAAGAAAATAATAATAAAATGAAATGAAAAAATTCAATTTAAAAAAAATAGAATTATACTTCCATGCCAGGCTCCTTGTAGTAGATGAAGGATGTCAAATATTCCCATTGTTCTCCTCCCCTTCACCCTCCTCTGTATAATCAACACCCAATAATTGTGTTAATTACTAACAAGTAATAGATTTCAAGTTTTTTGATGATATGTGGGTGAGTTGGTAAAATGACTTTGTTTTTTTAAGCCCCACCTATATTCAATTATCATTGGGCATGTGAGGTCACTTGTGGCCATTGGTACTATTCTCAAGGTCAATTTTGGCTATTAGTTATATTCTTGAGGTTGGTTGTGGTCATTGGTGGTATTCTCAAGTTTAGTTTTGGTTTTTAGTGGTATTATTGAGGATAGTTGTGGTCATTTATGGCATTATTGAATCATACTAGCTATAAGTTTGGTATTTAAGGTGGTGGTCAATCACTTGCTATATGGGCCCCATGTTTTAGACTAGTTTGAAACACCAGTCAAAAGAGATCACTTATAAAAAAGGATTTTAAAATTAAAACTATATAAAAAAGAATTAAAATTTAAAATTTAAAAATTGTTTTACCAATGGTAAGAATGTCAAAATTCCTATTGGGTGTGGTGATTGTATTTAATCCCACATTGTGTGGTCACACAAATGTTGGGCCTACTAAAACTCATGCTATACAATGACCTCCTAATGATATTTATACATGATGGCCTACTAACCACCACATGTTCCTAGTATTTAAACATTCATTCAATTTTTAAATAAGTAAAAACTAATCCTATTTGTAAGTCTAATTTTTATCCTATACTCATAATTAAATTTTTATTTTATTGTATTCAACATAATTTTTTTGGTTTGACTGTTAAGTCTATTAGAGACAATGAGGAATGTTAAAAATTAGCCTAAGATGCAATTGGGAATTTCATGAAATAATTTGCATGCAACCTAGAAAATAAAAGTGAGGAAACCAAATTAGGAATTTCATCAAAACATTTGGATGTAACCTAGAAAATAAAAAGAAAGGAATCAATATGAGGAATTTCATCAAATATTCTCAATGCAACCTAAAAAATAGAGGAAAAATATAGGAGATTGAGGTGACTATCAAGGGTATATTTACTATTTTCATAGGGTTTTTTAAGATTTTAAGGGGTTTTACAAGGTTTTCTTAAGGGTTCTGAAATTTTATTTCATGGTTTTCCATATAATTTTATAGTAGGTCTTTGCACATGTTTTTCCTAAAATTTTATTGTATTATTTATGTAGGAAATTTTAAAAACTACATACCTCTAATATTTGGTTTCATAGGGGTGGAACATATTATTCCTCTTCTCCATATGAAAGTGGATCTATTATTTATTTGCCTCTACTCTTTCCTCTATCCCTTCTCCCCCCAAAATCTATTAGTAGGAAGATAATTTTTCCTCTTTATTGTTATTTCTTCTCCTTCATTGATGTCTATTTATTCTCTCTATTTGTTATCCCTTTCTCCTCTCTTTCTTAATGTATGTTGTCTTTTTCTCTTATCTCTCAATGTATGGCATCCCTTTATCTAGGTATGATGTGTTTTTCTTCTCTTTCTCTCTCAAGGTGAAAAAAATAAGTGGGAGGGCCCATACACCCTCTTAATTTACAATTCAAGGCTTTTGGTAGTGAAAACTTGGCACAAGTTGTGATGGGTTTGCACCACCTTTGCAACAAAAATGAGTTTTTTAAAATTAAAAGATCAACACTAACCTGACCCAATTCATAACACCATATAGATGAAATGTAATAATGGTACTACCAGTAATATATTTCTTATACCTTGATTCACTATTAGTTTTTAAATAGTATACACTACCATATGCCCCTTAATAACATTCAACCTTGAATGGATGTATCACAAAAAGTAACCTAAAAATGATGCCAAAATTATGTTTTATAGTTTATAAATTCTCATCTACATCCTTCTTATTCATGTACCCCCATTCACTTATCTCCCTCCTACAAATTTCACCCACATCCAATGTGCATTTTGAAAAAAATGTATTTTTAACCCTTTGTAGACACAAAAATTTGGCACAAGACCCTTATTCCTAGTGTATTATCCCTAAATTATCTTATTTAGAAAAATTATACATTTTGGCTTGTTTCTCAGACTACCCCAACCCCACAATAGGTTTTCACATGGTACATTGAGCATAAAATCACCTCAAAAATTATATATGTATGTGTGTGTGTATATATGTATGTATATATGTATGTATGCATGGAATATTTATTACCCATTACCTAGCCTTACCTTGAAAATAAATATATAATTATCTCTTGAACAAACGTAACCACTATACAAGTTCATTCATGAAAAAATCATACACTTAATGGGTTTGTCCCTTTTAGTTTTGTGGGTCTCTCAACTCATTATCATAAATCATGTGCCTTTACTCTTGATTTTATACATTTCTATAGTTGGAAATTGAGCATACATTATCCTAGTTTAGCCTATATATACAACATCTAAATAATCCATTCATCACCTAGAAGGAACAATTTATAAATAAACATAGGACATCCCTTAAAATATCAATATCCAAGTCACATCCAAGGTCAATCCTAGAGCCAAACATTACTCAAGTAAATATTCATTAAATATAATACACTTGTGACCTTGTCATTATATCTTGGTATCTTAACATTTCCCTTATGCCAATGGAAGGTATTAGATTGCATGTAGTTGCATTATTATTTCTAGGGAAGTGGATATTCAAAATACTTCACTTGATTTATTCCATCCACACACTCAAATAACTATGTGAAGGTCTGGTTTCATGTATGTGTAATACATAGTTTACAATTTTGTCTTAACTATTGTATGAACATAACCATTTGTTTTGATTTGAGTGTCAAGATAGGTGAAGGTGAATATATTTCCATTTTGTACATTTTTATCAACTTTAAACACCTAAATTTGATATTAAACACTTAGAAATGTTAATTTTTAAATATCTTTGACATACATGACTTGTGCATACATATTTAAATCTTGTGCACACTTTCCTCTATCTCTTTACCTATCTATCATCTTATCTAACCCAATTTGATATCATTTACATTCAATATCTCCCTGGTATGAGTAATAATAATCTGTAATCCTAAGTATACTATTTCCATATTCCAAATCACTAATTTTTTTGTCTAGATATTATTATAAATAGAATGACACTTATGGTTGTCATAAGTGTCTACCATCTACCAACAATGTCTAGGGACCCTAAATGACTATTTTTCAAATTGTAAAGTATCCATTAGGTTGGCCTAGACATATTTCATGGGTTAGTAATAGTTGTAAATAACAAAAAGTTAACTATAAATACAAATCAATCCTAAGGTCATACCCACTTGGTTCCTACTTGGAAATTACCTTGAGAATCACTTGAAAATTTAAGAAATCCATTCGTACTTACTTGAGACATTACCAAAAAATCATACAAATATGAAAAACCCTAAAAGGAATATCCATAATTCCAATTTTGAATAATAACACAAGTCTAAGTTGCATGTTATCAATGATGAAAGCAAAAGAATTAGATTCTAGTGGGTCATGATTGAGAACACACATATCTTGGTGGGAGACTACATGTATTTCTATCTATGTTTTGAGTATTTAAATTTAGGTTATTATTAACCACTCAATAGATAGAGGTTAGGTTTGCCTAACCCATCTTTCTAACTCTTTTTATAGTCAATATTGTGTCAAAATTGAAGGTAGGATTTAATGTAAATATAATAAATATTAGGATTTGAACACATGACCAAATAAAATAAAGTACACTTTTAAAGGTAAGTACACCAATATGTACAAAATTATACTATCATAATCAACCTAAAAACTGATTGAAGACAATGCACATTAGTGGTCACTAGGGGTTTTGAGATTTTCCAATAGCATCAATGCAAGTTTTAACAATCTATTTCCTAACTCGAGTAGTTGAAAATTTATGATAAATTTAATTTGAGGACTGTAATATGGATAATGATCAATGCATATCATAAAATCAACTATGTTCCTTTTCTCCCCTACTTGCTAGGTCATTTTTATATTTAGCAAGTGTAATCAATCTCTCTTTAGCATTTAGATTTGTATGGTAAATCCCATATATTTTACAATCTAAAATGATATACTTTTATCTTATATTGATAACCTAAATCTAAAACTAAATAAAACATTTTGGTGAACCATAATATTCCTCGCTAAGTGCTAGGAAAGATTGATTTAGATGTGATAGTAGGCCCTAAGATGTTGGCTAATATATCTTAAGTAATGCCAAATAATTTTAATTATAACCTACTCTTAGGTAGATCTTGGATTCATGTTATTTAAGTTGTACCATCTAACTTATATCAATTCTTAAAACTTATGCATAAGGGATGTTTACATACATGTCCTATGGATAATCAAATTTTCAAGTATTTCAAAATACTAGAACCTAGTGATATTTGTATTCCATAATCTGATTCCTTTCATTCTTCCATAATATTTCCATCACAGTCCATACCAATCAAATGAATATATATATATATATATATATATATATATATATATATATATATATATATATATATATATATAAAGCTGTAGAGTCAAGTAAAGTTAATGAGAATGAGACAACTCTAAATATATCACTAAATCAAGATAAAATATATGAATCATATAATAGTTTTAAAGAATAAAATGAGAAGGTAATAGATTTTCCTTTGTTGTTCAATTAAGAAGATATAAAGTGTATATTTATGGAAGAGGATAGTCATAAGGATGATAATGAAATTGCTGCAAACATAGATGATTATATTTATCATGTATTATTTACACCTATAGGTATATGATAGTATTGAGATGATTTAAACATGGTGAACACTGATAGATTACAAGGTCCCCTTCATGTGTAATAAAATTTATATAAAGGGAAGTCAACCCTTCTAACCAACTATGAGAATATGAATGTTACTACTAATTTTTACTCAAATGAATATTTCATGATAAGTGTTCTATTGAGAAATAATTTCTTAAAATATATAATGACTCAAGCATAAGAGGCATTTCACATTGCATGATCTATCAATTATTATTCTACAATATTTATGTACAATTTAGTAAATAATGTGGAGTTCATTGTGTAGACACCTAAATTTTGCTATATTTAGTTTCAAAATTAACTTTTATTAAAATCAACACACTAACTCAATCTCCACCTTAAATTTTAATTTCACCACTGATATCATTTCCATCCCTTTTTCAAATAATTAATTAATTCATATCAATTAATTAATCATGCACACATATTGCATAAAACTAATTAAATTTTGGAATTTTCAAGTCACCAATAATCTTATACGCTTCTCTCAACTGAATGTTGAGTCATCCAACCACTTCCTTAACTTCCTCAATTAATTTTTGAGTCACCATTAAACATTTCAACTAACTTGGTGAGTCATCAAACAACCTTAAATTACATCTAAGACATTTTATATTACCACATTTCCCATTTTCTCTTACACACATGAGGAATTGGTCTATTTCACTTGGATGGGGATTCGAATCCAACCATCTAAAATTGACAATATCTAATAAATCCATATTTATCCCAACCATTCATATTCTCACTTGAAAATATATAAATTGAAGTGTCATCATCCACCTTTAAGCTCTTAGAGCTCTATCAAAATTATCCTACACATCCATTTAGAAAATAAAGATAAAAAACCCATACACTATTAAATTTCCCATTTACTTGGATAATTGAGTTGAGCACCCACATACCAAGAATCAATATCAAACCCAATTCACTCAATGGAAAAGGTGAAGTACATGATTTTCATGATGGTATTTTAATTATTTCCTTTATATTCCTTTGTTTTGAATAGTTTAGATTTACAATAGGAGTTTACAATCATTTATTTTCCTAGTTAACATAGGTTATAAAATTTAGATATCACATTATTGCACTCATGGTGGAACTCTTTCCCACATCATGTTCATCATAATTGCATTCCTTGAGATTTTTCAATCATTTATGGTTTCTTTAAAGGTGAATATTTGTTTAATTTTGGTTTGGAAGGTCATGTTTGTAATTTTTGGGTGCATTTTTAAATAATTATAAGTTTTTTTTTATGTATGCTTACAAAACAACAGTTTCATCCTATGGAAGGTAGGTTCATTATATAGAATGACATTATTTAAAACATTTTGGCAGGTTTGAAGAACATTTTAGTGGTTTCATTCTTAGTTTTTTTGGGTCTTTCAAACTATTTCCAGATTTTTATTTTGGTTTTGTGGCTTTTTAAGTTTTTTAAAATTTTGTTTATATCATTTTAAATTTCTACCTTGTTCAAATTCATGTTTTCTATTTTTTTTTAAAATGATTGTTTTGCATAACATTGTGATGGGTTTTTAGAACACTTTGGTAGGTTTTTTACACTTTTCAGTGAATTCATGCCCATTTCCAACATTTTTGTCTTGTATAACAATGTATTCATAGTAAAAAATGACAATTTTGTCTTCTATGTATTTTTGGTTATCTTTTCCTAGATTTTCTTTTTGATTCTTTTTTTCTTGCTTTATCAACTTTCTAACACACTATTTTTTGTTTTTCCCATTTATGTATTTCTTTGTTTTTATTTTTGCCTTTCTACAAAATGAATATTTTAAAGAACATAATGATGAATTGGTGGTAAAAAATAGTAGTTTCATAACACATTTCTATAGTTTTGTAACACATTTTGGTGGGTTTTGTGATACATTTCTATGGTTCTGTAAACAATGTCTTTTTATTATTTCTCATTATGTTCTAACTTTTTTAACATTTTCATCTTTTTATGTCTCTATGTAATTGTGATTTTGTTATAGAGAGTTAATTTTAGCTTTATCTTTATTTTGGATTTCATTTTTACCACATTGTATGTTCTTTAGATTACCTACATCTTGTTATACACAATACTAACATTTGTTTTTATGTAGGATCGCTTGCCAAAGAATCAAAAGCTAAACCAAAAATATATTTTATTTATTTTTGGCTAACCTTATTTTTATTTCAAGTTTTTTTCAAATTATCAATAAATAATTTAATCAGTTTTATTTCCATGCAATTTTGTCTATTTTTATTGAAAGCATTGTGTATGCTTGTTCCTTGCATCGTAATAGTGATGATTCCTAGAAATCAAAATTAATTATTTTAATTTTCATGTTTCTTAGGCTATTATTGCATATGTTCTTTCCTTAAATCACATTGGTGATGATTCTTAGAAATAAAAAAATGAAACTAATATGTTTTTCTACTATCTTTATCAACCATGGATTTCACCACCATGCAATAGGCCAAACCTTATGTACTAGTGGGGTATATAAATTGAGAATCCATTATTTCAATTTTTTAAGTAGATGTGTGTTTTAATAACACTGTGACATGATGGGGTTTTATCCTTTAATACTCAAGGTTTCAAAAACAACCTTAAAGTTTGATTTTTTTGATATCACTCTATTAAAATCTTATAGCTAAAATAGACACATAGGGATTAAAATATTTTGTGTAAATCCATTAATAAATTTATTCCACATTAATAGGATTCAAAATACCAAAAGGTATGTAGAGAAAATACCTTACATAAGCTTGTATAAATGTTAAGCCTTAATGTATCCATTCAACCAATTGAATTATAGTGCACTGACAAGTGGTTAGCTTTGAGAAGTTACTCTCGACTTACCCTCAAATTTGTGTTAAGTGGGATATGGGTATGGTTCTACCTCTATAATTAGTTTTATAAAACATTAGGTTAACACTTATCAATAGATGGGCCAATATATATGAGATCCTACACTTCATTTAAGTCACTTTTCCCAAATTTTATCCCTTTATGTGACTTGCATGTTTCTTTTTATTTAGATTTGAAATTTATATTTTATCTTTGTTTTCTTTTTTATCTCCTTGTGAAAGTTACATAATTAAATTATTTCATGTTTAAAAATCAAAGTTTTAATATTCAAAGAAAAAAATTTAATCAATAAATCCTTAATCAAAAAAGTCCAAAAAACAAGTAACTCAAAACTTTTGTCAAGCATTTACATTTTCATTTTCATTTTTGAGTCATACATATTTTTAGAGTTAATTAGAAATTTTGAATAATATCTCCCATCACAAAGCACCAAGCCACGTTGAATAATCCTAGGTTTATACAAGAACATTTTGGAAATGACCCTTTTCAATTTGGAAATCAAGGACATCATATTGAGATCATTGATAATGATAATGATGAGGGAGCCCTTCAAGATGAATATGAACATGTTATTAGTTTACCTAAGGAAAAACCAACCCAAGTTGCTGATAACCTCCTAGAGAATAAGAATGAAGTCTTGTTACAAATTTTAAGGCTAGAAGCCAAGTGTCCCCCTGATTTTGGTACCAAAGACTCGTCTCTCCCAATTTATAAGATAATTTAAAAACCTATTATACAATATTAAGGAACATCTAGTGATTATCTAAGAAATAACAAGGCCATCATACGATCCTCCCATACCAATTCTAAAAATGTCTCCCAAACCTATATCGATAAGTTAAAGGTGGTCCTAGATAAAACATCCCAACAACACCATATATTTTCCATCAAAAACCATGTCAAAATATTATGAAAATATTTAAAAGATATCAAATCCAACAAGTCAAACAATCCTTCAAATAACATGTCAACCAATCCAAAAACAAATCCAAGTTATCTTATTTTAATGCTAATACCCTAGGATTAACTCATATAAATCAAAATCTAAATCCATATTCAAATTCAAATTCAAATACCGATTCAAACATCAATCAAAATAAAAATAAAAATCTGAATTTCATTTTGAATCCCAATCAAAATCCAAATGTATTTGCAAATCAATATCAAATTTCAAGATCAAGTATAAATCAAATCCTTTTTTTAAACCTAAAAAGGTTAAAATAAAAACCCAAACCAAACATTACCACTAAAGTACATGGAATTTGTCTAAGAATGGAAAACCACGAAGGATCACAAGATGGTAGTTATTCCCAAAGTAAAAATTTTAAGTTTGAATAAATTTATCTACATCCTTTTGACATTACTATGATGATGGTACCCTTTCCTTCACATTTTTAACCCCCAAAGTTTAACAAGTACAAAGGAAAATGATATTCTAGAGAACATCATAAAGTTTTTTATATGGCATGTTCAAATGTTGCTTATAAAAATAATTAACTATCAATAATATTTCCACATAGTTTAGGGGGTTGAGATATATATGATATTTTTTTATTATGCAACAACTTAATCTTATAAAATTTTAAAAACTTAGACCTTGGTTGTTCATCTTAGTTACACTCTGATTACTTTTAAAAGCCTCACATATACTATATCATATGTACATTGACCTATCTCTTAGTCTAGCTAGTTTTAAATTGATGACACGTACATTATATATTACCCAAAATGCTTAAAATGTAATTATCTTACACCTCTTCAATTTTTGATCCTATACCTATTTTTATACTCCTTGGACACTAATGTCTAAGATAGAAAATAACATGAACATTATTTTCCTATCCTAACATAAGTGTCTAATGCCCTAAAGTCATCCAATTTATAAATGAAACATATACTAATGATCAACCTAAGTGAAATAATGTGAGTTGTTACTCCAAAGGGATTGATATAAATACATGATCAAACCTTATTCATTCCTCACCTATAAAACATCTAGAAAAGGCCAAAAAGACCAAGTTATTTATAAAAAAACACTCTATCAACCATTCAATTGAACAAAGCTTCCCTATTTCCATACCATTAATAAGCACAACCCATATATAAGTCTAAAATACTAAAGAAGTATCCCAAGAACCCAATTTTCCAAGTTACAATCTAGGTCACTATTGTACTTGATTTACACATATTTCATTATTCACATACAAGATAACACGTAGGGGAAAATACAAGAGTCTGAGTCCATCTTTTGGATTATTGGATATGTAGATAGTACCCTTTGATAATGGGTTCATTAGGGTCAAATTGACACTATGTAATTAAATTGTAGATCTTCACAAAAGTTTGGTTAATACAATAAAAGTGATAACAAATACTAATGACACACTTATGACCTCATAGATCAACAAAATACCAAAGAGACTACAAATGCATAAAGATTCACACCATGTAAACCTAATTTGTAACTTGATTATTATTGGGATGAAACTTAGATTTAGATTTTAGATGGTATTTATCAATGAAAATTTTAAGTTATGCATCTCCAAAAACTCTATGGATCATGAAGACTTTGATCAAAGAGTGTAGATTGATGAACAAGTTTAGCTTGATAAAATACCAAGGCTTCACTATATTACTTGAACATGGCAATAGTGACGTGAATAATCTTATTTATAAAAAAAATTAGATTGATGAGGACCCTTCATCTTGAAGTTAAGATGAATATTTACCAAAGGGTACTCAAGTGTGCACATAGACCAAACATAAGATCAATGATGTAAGCCCTTCATCTTAATCAAGATGAAGGGTGGAAGATGACCTTTACAGATATCAAAGATGAATGCAAATAAGCCCTTCATCTCAATCAAGATAAATGGTGTAAGATGTTCTTTGTAAATATTAAATATGAATGAAAATAAGCCCTTCATCTCAATCAAGATGAAGGGTGAAACATCCTCTCCAAAAGAGCACAAGGATATCAAAGGTGAGCCCTTCATCTTATTTCCAAGATTAAAGGTGAAGGATAGTCCCAATTTATATCTAATTATTTACATAATTTTTGTGCTCTTAAGGGTATATATTTAGGATATGAAATTTTCATTTTAAATGAAGATGTCTTTTGGAGGGGGACAACAAAATAATTGGTAATTGGAAGAGTAATTAATTAAATAGTTCAAAGATCTATTTAAGAAATACAATGTAAGGAATTAATCACTAGATGAAAATTGAGATAGAGAAAGGAATTGAGTAGAGAATAATAGTTGATCATAGAAATGATAATTGGATAGAGAAGATCGAATTGATTAGAGAAATCGATATTGAACAAAAAAATTACTAGGATGTGTGAAATTATGATAAGTTATTCTATTATGTAAGTTGACACACAAGTGATAAAATTGGAGTGTCTACATTTTCCCCTGTTTGAGAAGGCATTGTGAGACACAAGTGAAGAAACACATTTTCAAAGAATAAAAATTCATAAAATTAATCATAGAATAAATGTTGATGAGAGTTAGTTTTGATGAAATTTTACTAAAATTTCTAGTAAAATGGGTTCAAACATGCCCCAAAGTGTTGTTGGTTAAGCCTTGAATGCCCTCTTGAGGGGTTAATAAATAAAATTTTGGCTGAGTGAACTCTATAAATGATGGCATAATGATGTATAAATAATATACAGGGATAAAAAATGAAAGAGAGGAGAAAATTGGATGAAAAATAGACACTAGGTCTAAAAATAAGCCTCATTAGTAGAAAAAATAGTGAAATGGGGGAAAACTATTTCAAATAAAAGGTTATAAATTCACCCTAAGGTATAAAATAGTTCATTTTCACCTTCTCATTTGAAAAATTAATCTTGTTAAAATTTTCACGAGAGATCAAGACAAAATGCCATGCTAAGGACAATCAATATCACTTCTAGATTGTGTTCAAGAGTACATGCGACTATGAGGGATATGGCCACTAGTAGGTACCTTTTTTTATTTTTACTTTTGCATTTAATATCATTTATTAATTATTAAATTTGAAATTATGATGAAATCCCCATTTTTTAATTGATGAATTCATTTACATAAATTGGTAAATTTATCACTGAAAATGACAAAATTATCAAATGTTTAGTGAATTTATTGTCGGGTCTAGCGATTTCATCCATGAAAATGGATAAATCACTTTTTGGAGAAAATACTCAAACCTCTTAACCTAATAAAAAAATTCCTCTTAATCATTGATTTTATCAAAGGAAAACATTTATATCATCCATCTAATTAGTGAAAACATAAGAAAAACTAGGCTAACCTAAGGATGAAAATGAAGAAATAGAATAATGAAAATTTTAAACTACCATTAAAATTGTCATGGTTTTGGAAAAATCATTCAGTAGTTTTTTTATGAGGGAATGATGAATATTCCAGGATAGAATGATGAAAATGACTTGGAGAATGATGAAAATGACTAGGAGAATGACAAAAATGACAAGATAATAACAAAATCACCAAAACCATCTAACAATGAATTCATCCAAAGAATGATGAAATTATCCTATCAAATAGTGAATTTGATTTAATCAATAATGAAATCACCACAAGTGACCAATGAAATATAAATGGAATGATATAAAAATAAACATGATTATTTTATTAGACCAGGAAACATGCTTAGATACTACAAATGTGATGTAGAAAGTAGAAATAGAGAACTAATAGAGTGATTTGGATTGATTTGCAGGAGCGAATGAGGGTCCTCATTACCTAAGAGTGATGATCACACATTATTCAAATGTCTATTTTATGGACAAGGGATATACTTTGACACCATTGGACTTGCCTACATCATGAGGATGCCCATGATCATGGTAGATCATGCCTTACTAAGTACCCTAGTTGAGTGATAGAGATAAAACACATCTACCTTATAGCTACTGATAAGAGAGATGATAATGAACCTAGAGGATGTGTATCACATGATTCATGTTCCCATCTTGGGTCATCCACTATATTGGTTTCCTTTGAGGGGTATATAGGTAGTTTTAAAGGAGCTAATAGGGCCACTAGACATTGATATGGTACATAAGCGTTACATCGATATTGACAAGATTGAGATTATGATGGACCTTCCTCAAGTTGATGCAATGGAATAAAATTTTATTACACTAGTAGTATATGATTAGGTTTTCCTTACTCTCATGAATATCTTTAGTGGCATTCTACTTCCTAATAAGAGTTGATAGTTCTTTCATATGTGGCTAGGTGGTGTGGCTGGACATATGTTATCAAATGCAATTATATTTTCATGGGGGTCAATGATATTAGTATATTTTTATCATTAACTACATTATGTGGTACACTATTGGGATTAGATTATATGCCCATCCATAATAATCTAGATATAGGTGTGGGAGCATATGGCTATTAAGCACCCTCTTGGTATGCGATGGCTAAGGTATATAGATGATCTTATAGATTACATATTGGAGTAGAGGGGACTAAGACACATGGGTCATTTATGAGATATTTTATACTACTAACATGCTATTGATGACGTGATTGATGTTGACATCACATAGAGGCCATACCATGACATCAAATTTTAGTGGGATAAGGATGTAGAGGTGATGTTATATATAACCACTCATTGCTATATCATGGGTTGATAGGATTATGCCATTAAGCGGTATTAACTAGATAGGGTAACTTGATATTTTGTTACACACCAAGATGTGCCATTAGTTCCACATAGATTTACTCATGTAGTGAGGGAGATAAGAGAGTGGGGACTAACCTTGAATAGAGTGGAGGCTAGAGATATATTTAAATTGGTACCCCAAGTCAACTAGGTATATATAAGTGGACCAAATGATGTGAGATTCATAAATTCATATGATACATGTGGTTTGAGTAGCACCCAATTAGATTGACTCTTCCATAGGGTGGTGTAAATGCACATTCATTGAGAGATCCTAGATCTAGGGTTATGGGGGGAGATATAGAAAGGAGGTTGAGGAGGGGAGAGAGAGGAGGATGGATAGTTTCATGATCTAGTAGACATTAACATAAAGGAGGGTAATGACATTACTATTAAGTACATGTAGGGGGAGATAGAGATCAAATCAGAGGAGGATCAGATGGAGATAGACATGACATAGATGTATTAGAGATCATAGGTAAAATAGATCTGAGATAGGCTAGTTCTTATATACCTCTAATATCAATAGATACAAATGAAATTATATCTAGATTGATATAGGAGATCAATGCATGAGAGATAGAGCTGATAAGGTTATATTGTAGGTTAGATCATTGCTATCAGTAGCTATTTATAACACATGGGTAGACTATAGTTGATTAGGAAGAGATAGCCACATTGAGGTTAAATAGCTACGTTGGATATAACATTGATACAACTTAATTCTAAGAGGGATACTCTAAGATCTAAGAGAGATGTGGCCTAATATGAGAGGGATGCCATTATACAGGGTCATGCTTAGGTGGTAGCCTAGAGAGATACATCACAAATAGAGTGAGACACACTATGAGATGATAGAGACATATTATAGTTAGTGATGCCTAGGTTAAATCTTAAGAGGGATGAGGCAAGAGAGGTGGCCACTGATAGAGGAGTGATATCTATTTTTGATAGGAGACTTCATGTTAAGGATGAGGATGTGTATTACAAAACACTATATGAGGCAACAATGCCTTTGGTCATTAGGAGGCTTACATTTTGAGAGTATAAATATCAATATAATTTGTATTCTAGATCCTTTTATTAATGACATAGGTGTTCATATTTGGCTAAATCAATTTTGTAACTTACACCATGTTCATCTACTATGGGTTCTCTAACACCACCACCACAAGTAGTCGATGGGGGAGAGGAGATTTCTCAGTAGGGAGAACATAAAGATAAATCTACTAGAGATGGTCATAGTTAGATTTGATTAGAATAGAAAAATTACACCTTGTATTTTTATGTATGTAATTGATGTATTCATTATGCACTCAACTGATCTAATTTTTAAGTGCACTCTCCATTTTTGATGCATATGCACCATTTGATGTATATGGACATTGATCATTTATATATATTAGATTCTTGATATTCTATATTATCTCATGTGTTACTCTATTTTATTTACTTATGTCTCTTGCTTGTAGATTAGATATGATTTGCAATGTTCTTGATATTAAAGCTTGCTCTTGATTAGCATTTGATGTGACACAAACTTTATAATCATGATGCTTGTTAGTATTTGATGTTTATATATATTATATAGAGATGTATTTTGTTGTTGGCATTAAAATGGTAACCACTATAAAACTTGATTTTATAATGCACATGATAATATGCATCATAATATAGGAAGGATGATGATAACACTCATTTGTTATAATGTGTAACAAGTTGAATTTAAAATACAAATGTATATAACTTAAAACAAGATATGAAGAATAAAGTTTTCAAATCTATAACATGATGAATTAAAATAAATATAATTTAGATATAAGTGTTCACCATTCAAAATCATGATATGAATAATTAAGACTTAAATGAGAAATATAATGTACTAAATTAAGGCACCTAAGAAACAAACAATGCATGACTAAGTAAAAAAACAATCCATGAAATCAAACTCAAAGACATTCGCTCACATCCAAACATCTTGATTAAGAAACCAAGAGTCATGAAAAAAGTAAAATGTAACAAGCTAAAGAACATGAAAAATATATAAACATTCCACTTAAAAACACACAAACAAAAACAAGTAAACATTCCATTCAGAAAACTCAATGTGTACAATAAGGTTTTACTCTTTAAGACCAATGGTATGACAAAACAATCATGATCAAAGGAAGAAATAAAAGAATAGAAAGGAAGTGGGTGATCTGAATCTAAATTACCTAAGTAATCGGATATCACCTACATAATTCCATAGATATTGGATCTGAAATGAACTTCAAGCCATATGTAGTTCTCCTAAGGAAATTAGGATTGAATAAAATTGATGAAAAGTAAAGAGATTTGATGACATAGGAATAGGCTCACAAAATGGTGAGATTGTATAATTGAGTAGGTTTGCCAAAAAGACAAGATGTATAATTAAAAAATTTCAAGAACATGATATAAGGGATGGTCGATCTAACCTCAAATAATTGAGCACTACCTATATAGTCCAATTGGGTCCTCAAGCCATTGTAGTTAGATTAGAAATTGAACATAGAAATAGATGAGTGTGATTAGGAAAAATAACAAATAATGTGAGATAGAATGGTTAATCTCATAAAATTATGAGAACATCAAATTGACATCAAAAAATGGTGAGAGCATGGAAATGATAATCTTTCAAAGTGGTGAGAGCATGGAAAGTTGGTCCCAATTTTAGAAACATTTTCAATCATGAGGAAATGAAAATCATTAATGAGATACATCAAATTGTGCCCTGTCCATACAAGTAATTATAAACTCAAGTTTATCACCATTATAAAAACAAATCAAATAAGAAAAAAACTAATAGAATAATAAAAACTAGATATGGGTACATTTTGGGAAAGAACACCAATATTTAGGATTTGATACACTTTTAAATGCTTATGGTTTTGGGGAGTATTTAACGTTTTAGGGATTTTTTGAATATTTGACTTTTTGTGGATTTTTGGAATATGTGACTTTTTAGGGAATTTTAAAATAGGATATAAACAAGGGTATTTTAACTAGAGAATATATAGACAAGAAATAAGAAACAACAAATCCAAAAACATCTATCAAAGGGAAAGGTACTCATGGGCATGAGTCCTCAATATGAACATGAGACATAAACAACTACATGATTAGACACAAATAATTCTATGGAAACATTTCAATAGAAATAGGTAATAGGATCCAACTTCTTCCTTTCACCAACAAATTTGGATGGGAATTAGTTGTATGAAGGAACAAAAAAAACAATTTCTAATAACTCAAGATAACCATAACATTCTTACAAACTAGAAGATGAAAAATTTCCATATCTAGATTAAAATGACCCAATCATAGGTGAACAATGATGATTTAGACACAATAGAACAAAGATGCCCCCAACCAGGAACAACTATCATCTAGAACAAGATAATTTAAGCATAAAAATACATAATATTCATAATATACATTGGCTCATCAAGATCACCACCCTATGAAGTAACCAAATTGTATGCACCTAATCCATTTTTTTTATGATAATGAAGGGGCCCAAACAATTTGGTTCAAACTTACCTTTCTTTTTCCATTCATCATTTGTATTCTTTTGATTTTGTTTGAGCATAAGATCACCAAGCTCAAATTCTTAGGAAATAATTATCTTGTTATATCTTCAATATAGATGATTTTTATAAGACTTGAGGTGATTTAAGGTGACTAGTCATTTCTCCTCTATAAGTTCCATTTATGCTAATCTACCCACTCTGTAATCTTGTTCACCAAAAACACCTTACAATTAAATACATAATGAGGGTAGTTCTACCTCAATAGGTAAAAGGTATTTAGATCCATAAACCAAGGAATAAGGAGTTGCATTAGTAGGAGTACAAAGATTGGTATGATATGCTGATAAGGTTGGAAATATTTTCATGTACCAATCATGACCATAGGTATTAACCATTTTCTTTAAAATTTTGATCAAAGTATTATTGGAAATTTTTTTCTATATATTACCTTGTGGGTATTATGGAGTCTAGAATTTGTGAGTGATATGAAATTTAGAATAGAGAGAAATAACATATTTATTTTTGAATGATCCACCATTATCAAATCTAATGGTAGATGAAATGTGATAGCAATAAATGATATGATTCAGAATGAAATTTGAAATATTCTTACATAATACATTTAAGAGGGATTACCTCTACCCACTTTGTGAAATACTAAATTATAGTGAGGATATTATTATGAACATTAGAATAAGTAGGGTTGATCTTTCCAATGAGATCAAGTCTCAACATGGAAAATGGCCAAGGAGTTGTAATTGGTCAAAGTGCTTGGGCTAGATCATGTATAAGATCATCATGTTGTTGACATGGAAAACATTTCTTGATAAATGCACATGCATCTACATCTATAGTAAGCCAATAGTTTCCAATATGAAGAATTTTTTTAACTAAGACAAAAATGCTAGAATGTGCACCACAAATTCCTTCATGGACTTCCCTTAGTGTTAGTTCAGATTCTCCCATATTTAGAAAATGAATCAAATTTACTTTGTAGCCTCTATAATAGAGCATGTTTCCAAGAATGTTATAACAAGAAGTGTTATTAATAAAGGACTTGGTTTGATTTCAAGATAAGTCAAGGAGAATGATTTGATCTTAGAGATATGAATATATATTAGAATACTAGGGAGAATTAGACCAATAATGACATAGATCATTTCAAAAGCTAAACAAGTATGTTCTATAAGAATAAGGTTATCAATTAGAAACTAATACTCTATGATGGTTGAATCAATTTCAATTATAGATCCAATAGTAGCCATAATATCAATAGATCTATAATTATTTCTAGGAATATGTTCAAACTAGATGAATTTGAATTTTAGTTTAATCTTATCCACCAAACTTGTAAAGGGTACTAATTTATCATCTTTTTTTTAGTATTGATCAGTGACTTGGTTTATAATGAGCTGATAATCTCCATAGAATTATATATTTTAGAATATTCCATTGTACTGTAAGATGAAGTCCATCTAGCAAAGCATCATATTCAACAATGTTATTTGTACATGGTCAATTGATCCAAAAAGCCTTGGGAATAAGATCACCCTGTGACTTGATAAAAATAATTCTTCTTTCACCTAATCCATGTGATGTGAAATATTCATCAAAGTAAATCTTCTATTATTATGATTCAATTAGGCTTATTATAGAATCATCTAAAAAAATGCATTATTTTAGGAGAGAAATCTTGAAGAGGAGATTTTTCCAATTAATCTATTATTACTTGCCTTTTATAGCTTTGATCTTGGAGTAGTGAATGTTGTCTTGGTTTGATCTTTGGGAGCAATTTTGATCTGATTATAACCTGAGAAACCATCCATAATAGATGCCATCTCATAACCCATTGTTGAATCCACAATCATGTCTATATTTTGTAATGGGAAATTATCTTTTGAACAAACTTTAGTTAGGTCTCAAAAAATTATACATATGTAAATGCGTATTAGATTATTGTTGACTGGTACTACATTAGAAATATAATCTACATATGGAATAGGTTTGTTAAAACCTACTTTTAATAACTTTTCTAGTTCAACTTTAACCAATATATAAATTTGTGGATAAATATTCTTTAACTTTTATTTGATTGGTTTTGTGTCTGGATGCATGACCACGTGATATACAACTATTTTTGGATCTAGACCTGACATATCTAAATAATCCCAAGAAAATATGTCAATGAAATTCTATGAGAAGAGTAATGATCAATTCATGTTCCTCTATATTGAGGGATGCACCAAGTTTTATTATATTTTGATCATCAATACCAATGTTCATCTATGTTGCATCTTCCACAAGAAGTGTGGAACCATCATCTAGAATAAGAGGAAAAAAAGGTAGTTGATCATCACACTCAAAATGTGAACTTTCAGTTGGACCCATATTGGAAGAATCAAAATCATTGCCTTAAGGTAAAGTCCAATGAGCTAATAAATGTGGATCTTCTAGAACCACACACTCAAACTCATCATGATATTCAAGATTGATTTATGTACTGAATGAGAGGTGTTGACTTGTGAACACCTAGTTTCCTATGAATAAGATAAAATTTCCCCATATAAAGGTGCCTGAGATAGGTTTTCACCAAATAACATGTCTTTTTATTTTCTTTTACCTTGATACAAAAGTTACTCAAAAAGGTTTTCACTAACGGATCTCAATGTTTCATTTTTATTTTGACTAAGGCAATTCACCCACTCCCTAAAATAGGTTTTAAGGTCCAAAGTGTAGATTAATCCTTACTTATGATCACCTATATGGATTCCCTCTCTTAATCCCATGAATTCAAGAATAGATTCTTCATTTTAAAATGCATCATAAATGAGATTCTAGTCTTGTTGCTCCCAATCAATAAGGTTAGGATAATGGAGAGAGAGGGGAATAGTGTGAACAACAGAATTAGTGAGGACATAATGAGTGTTGAATATGTTAGTACTATAAATCTCATTATAAATACTATAAAATGACTTTTTATCATTTTTGGGAACATTATCTTTTAACACACAGGGTGGATCCTTTGGGCGATAAGTGGGTACAACCTTAGGCTTGTATCTGAGACCTTATTTCTTATCATGTTTGATAGGTTAAATATGATCTATTCTACCTTTCTCTCTTTCCCCCATTAATTTACCTTAATAATAATTATGAGTCATGATTTTATTAGGGGCATGATACATTTTGATTTGAAAACAATAAACCAGAACATCATTATATAGTTATGATTCATCTTATGTTTTCAAATCTTCTTGATTGGAATTTTTTCTTGGAATAAATGAAAGAGGTTTGGTAAGAGAAAATTTTATTCCCTTATATGGCCAGTCCATCTTGGGAAAACAATATGAATTAGGAGATCTTGGAAATTTAGCCACATGAAAATCATATTATATATTATATGTGCTCAGACCTTTATCATGAATGTTGACATGAGAGGATTTTAAGGAGGATTTAGAAGAAGCAATGAGTGTATCAGGATCCACATAATTGGGTAGAATTTTCTTCGATACTACCCATTTATCCTTTTTAATGGGAGTGGTAACACTTAGATATAAAGTATAATGGTGACCTTCTACTTCTAAATGTTTTCAATATTGATAAGGTTGTAAATCTCCATGAATAGTTACCTCTATTCCAACATGAGGGAACTTAATGCATTGGTATAGAGTAGAAGGCATTGCATGCATCTTATGGATCCAAAAATGACCAAGAAGATTATTGCATGGTAAATATAAATCAATCACATGAAATAATGTATTATAGATAACTATACCCATAATAATAGGTAAGGAAATGGGACCAGTTAATTTTCACTCTTTGTTGTCATATCCCTTAATAGGAATGGTATCATTATTTAAATATGTTGAAGTTTATCCTGATTTAATAACTAACTTTAGTAGAACAATGTTGAGAAATAATCCATTATCTATCAACACTATTTTGATATTATTATGAGTGTTTGTGACTTTATTATACAAATAATCTGTGTGAGAAGACCCCATATATGATATATCATTTTGGTCAAACACTAATTACAAATTTGGAGACAAATTTCCAACCATTGCTTGAAATTTATCTAATAGAATATTGAATAGCACTTAATATTGAATAAAAATATCATAAAAGACATCTTTGTGTAGCTGATAATTCCATACCATATCCAAAATAGAAATTTGTGTTGGCATTTTGTTTAGCTAATCTATAGGTCATATTTTTTCTCAATAAGAGGTACATATTTGGATTTTAACTAGTTTTGAACACAAATTGAACATGTATGTAAATTTTGATTAGTATAAGGATAAAAAAGCCCTTGAATGGTAATCTTGGGACATTGAGTTATGGTAGCATAATCTTGATTAGGAATACAAATACCATAATAAATAGGTATTGGAATAATAACTTGAGGACAAGAATCATAGGGAGAAGGAACTCTCAAATTAGATGGACTAGATCCTATAATAGATGGTTTTTCTTTCTATAAATTATGATAATGGGAAAGAGGATTGATATTAATAATAGTAACATGATGTTTCATAATTCATCCAACTATATTGTAATCATAATGAGTCACAATACAATCAATATTATTGGTTTGAGACCCTTAATTCTAGTTATGGTTATTAGTCACCCTTTGTTCATTCTAAATAATATTATGTTGAGGGAATGAATTTTTGTATAATCTCATGTATTGGAAATTATTATAAGATGATGGATGATTCATCTCTATATCTCATGTTTTAATCATATCTTTTATAATATTATAAAGTTGTACATACCCATGAATTGAATGCACTCTAATTATATGATATTCACAATACTCATGATCCCTATAACAATCTAGTTTAGGTTGAGACTCATCAAATGGTTTGGTGTTAAGCCATACAATCATATTTTAAAACATAATTTAATGAAACACATTCTCAATATGATCCCAAATTTTTAAAATAGATGTTGATTAAACTTCTCTCTTAGAGGAGGTTGTCTTTGCAAATTAATTGGCTAAAATTGAGTTATCTTCTACACTAGTGGGGCTTGAACTATTTGAACATGTCATGCCTTTATGAATCAATTACCAATAATATTTTTATTATAGTTTAAAGGCTTGGATTTATCTTCCACATTTTTTGGACTGGACATTGAATCTTGGTTCTAATTTTTATTTTGATTAGAAGATTGACCTAGATTTGATTTGAATAATAGATTTTAATCAATCCTCTACCTATCAATGCTCTATCTATTTTAACCCATTTTTTATAAAATAATCAAAAGTTTTTCAAACATTTTAATATAATATTGATATTAACCTTGGATTTCATATTTTTCATGAAGATATTGGTCAACTCAATGTCTGGTAATGTATGTGGACATCTACTAGTTATTGTATGTCATCTCTGAAGATAAGCAGAAAAAATTTCCCCTTAGTTTTTATTGATAGAAAATATATAAAAAATCATTAATTCATGTTATATGTTATATTAAAAATGTTTGAAAAAATTCTTAAATAATTCATCAAAAGTTAGAACAAAATTATGTGGCAGATGTGTGAACTACTCTAATGCAGGTCTAGCTTAACTCCGTGAGAATAGGTGAAGTAACCTGTTTCTATCACAACTAAAATCTTGACAAGACACAAAGAACAATATTAAATTCTCTCTTAGATATCCTTTTACTTTATATTTATCAAATTTTGGCATATCAAAATGAGACAACAAAGGTCTATTGAAAATACTGGAATCAAATGGGTATGAACATATGCGATCCATCTTGTATTTTGCTTGATTGTAATTCCTAAATGAGGAGAGTAATTTTGGAAGTGGGTTGAATATTATAGGAATGAGCATGGTATTTTGGATTGGAAATAATTTGGTGTTTATTTAGATTAAAATAAGGAATGACAACACATTATTATAGTGAAGGATGTTGGAATTGATTGTAGTTAGATTGTGGAATGAAAATACATCATTGTGTAAGAAGAAGTTGCATTTAATTTTGTATTAGGAACTTTTGTTGATTAAATGGAACATGTTACATATTATATAGGACTTGATGAACATTAGAAGGAACTTTAGACATATTGTATTAGGGAAGTTGTGAACTTGATGGAATTATTTATGGTTCAATTAGAACATGTTATAAAGGAATTTGCTCAAATCAATTCACAAAAATAGAATTTGATGGTACTTGATGGGGATTATTAAATGTTTGAAGTTATTCCAAAATATTATGAAGACTCTACAAGTGCCTTTTGCTTAGGATATTTGGACATTTCAAAATGGGTAATTGAATCAAATATGGGTTGTTCTTATTGATGTTCCATTGGAAGATCAACAACTAGATTAATTATAAATGCATGAAGGGAATTAATTTATTGTTCATATTTTTTTAAAATTAGAAACAACAATGGGTGACATTTTGGGTGAAGACTCAAGTAACTCTTTCCCCTTCTTAACATTTTTGGATTTGTTGATGGTTGAAATTCTTAAGGACTATGGCCAGATGAGTGTGTATCATAAGTCCACTTTGTAATTACAACATGGTAAGGATTGGGTGGTGATAATTAAAATCTAAGGATATGGTTTATAGGGAAATAATCAAGTAGTTTGGTTCCCATATCAAATAGATGTGAAATATTTTTATCGCTAACAATATATAATTGGTGCTCAAATTGGGTTTTAGGTGAATCATAAAGAGATAGCTCTTCTTCTTCATATTATAATTGATTAACCTCCATGTCATCTTTATTATAAGGATAATCATCCTCATACAATGGTTGGTCATATTGGTATTTCATAAATGGATTGGTTTGATTTTGGATCCAATCATCCTCATAAGTGGCATTATAGGCCATTCCACTTTAAGTGTAATGAGGCATTATTGGAATCAAATGTTGGAATAGATTATAGATTATAAATATGTATTTGGGTAAAATACAATAGGAAAATCTTTATAAATTTCAAGACTTTGAACATATTTGACAAAAACAAAAAACAACACAATAGTATAATTCCACACAATAAAAGTGATATGAAGTGTACATGTTTTGAACAAGGTAGAAATGGAACATATTTGACCAAAGAAATGGATAAAGTAATGTTAATATTTCAAATAATAAGGGTATGAAATATAATTGTTTTGACCAAGATAAAATGGAACATGATTTGACGAAATAAATGGATAAAGTAATGTTACTATTTCACATAAGACAAGAGTATGAGACATAAACATTTTTTTACCAAGGTAGAATGAGACAAATTTGACCAAAGAAATAGATGGAGTAATGCCTTTTAGTATAAGTGTAATGTGACAATTTTTGATCAAATAAAGACTCAAAAAATCTCACCTTATGCTAGAAATTGACACATGTTTAGGGGAAAATCACTGATCCTTTTGACATACTTTCTTTAGAGAGGGTAAATTTTAAGCTTATTTATAAGTAATTAATTATTTTAGGTTATTGGTAGGGTTTTTACACCCCCACCCCTATCTCAAAATTTCATACAAAAAAGGAAATATTAGGGAATATTTACCTTTACATCCCTACATCAGTGATAATTGTGTGGAGAAACGTTTCTATTATAAAGTTTTGATTGGAAAAACTAGTTGGTCCTGATATACCTTATGATACATGGGTACTTTAGAACTATCTATCAATAGATTAAAACCATATTGCTTATTATGAAAGTTTCTTGTATATTTCACAATGAATTTAGTCATGTACTACTTAGTGAACTCCAATGTCTAGAATGTCACTTGACCTGAGTACTCTTCTGTCTAGTCAAGCTAACTACTCAACCACTATCCCATCCATTTAGCATGTTCAATTTTTATACTCCATAAAATAAGTGGGGTTAGTATGATGTTAGGAGATAAAACCCTAGTTAAAAAAAAACCTAAGAGACTTATGAGGATGTGATTAAATCCCACTCACTAATCCAAAAGAAAAAATAAGGTATTGTTATTCTAATTTGCAAGACCCCACTCGAGGCAAGTAAAGAACATAGTAAGCAAATCTTTGGGATTTAAAATAAATAGAGTATTTTATCTTATGAGTCACCCAAAAGGGGAGAGTATTTGTGAAAAATATCCCCAAAATATACATAATAATCAATAAACCACAAATAATAATTTCATGAAATTAGAGAATTTTGACAAATAAGCAAGTGTTCTTTTTAAAACCCAAAACAAAATGTGAATTGAAAACGTGATGTATTTAAATAGTTCATGTCCCTTTTGGAACTTACAAGAAAATAAGGGAGTATTTTTTATTAGTGGTCTTTGAAAAGTGAAGGATATTGATTTTCTTAGTTTTTTTTTACTCTCACATTTTCCCATAGAAGCATTTGTGCTGAATCATAGAGTAATTTTACTTTTTTAGGAACCTACATAGAAAACAGACATGACACAAAAAACTAGACATAGATGATCTCCCCAATTAATAGGGTGATTTCACTAATTATCAAACTAATTTTGATAAATATATGAAAAATTCATTAAAAAGATAGACAATTTCACTAAACAGTTAAACAATTTCATTGTTTATATGAACGTGCATAGAGCCAAGATTGAACACAAAAAATAACCAAGGATAATTTTATCGATTATTAGGGACAATTTCATCAATTACCAAAATAATTTCACTAAAGACAAAAAAATTTCCAATGAATTGAGTATCAAACCTTAATAATTTCACCAAAATGCACAAAAATTATATTGAAGAATAAGACAATTTCATCGAAAGATAACAATTTTGCTGAAGAATAAACTTGTATAAAAATAAAGAACATACTAGAAAAGATAGGGATGATTTCATTGATCACATGGATGATTTCACTGATTACCATAAAAATCATAGATAATTTCACTATTTTTAGGAATGAATTCATTGATTCACTAAGATAGAATATTGAAATTTGAACACAAAGAGCTAAAATATCAATATTATTTACAAAGTAGATTAGTCTATAGGATCTAATGAAATGTATGGGTTGTATTGTCCCATCAGGTATGCCATATGTCTTGTTAGAATTTATATCTCCAATATTTTCACATAATTTTGGTTAATACAAGCAAAATGATAACAAATATTTAAGACACGCCTAGGACCTCAGAGCTCAATAAAATACCAAAGAGACTACAAATGCATAAATATTCACACCATACAAATCTCTTTTTTAGCTTGATAATTATTAGGATGCAACTCATATGAAAATTTTAAATGGTATTTATCAATTTAAATTTTAAAGTTAAGGATCTCCATAAAATTTATGGATCTTGAAGACTTTGATCAAAGAGTGTAGATTGATGAACAAGTTTATCTTGATAAAATTCCAAGGCTTTGCTATATCAATTGAAAATGAGAATAATGATGTGAATGGTCTTATTTAAAAAAAACTATATTGATGAAGACCCTTCATCTTGAATTCAAGATGAATGGTTGCTAAAGGGTTCTCAAGTGTACACATGGATCAAACACATAGATAAATGATGTAATCCCTTCATCTCAATCAGGATGAAGTGTGGATGATAACCTTTACAAATATCAAAGATGAATGAAAACAATCCCTTCATCTCAATCAAGATGAAGGGTCAAAGATGTTCTTTGTAAATATCAAAGATGAATGAAAATAATCCCTTTATCTCAATCAAGATGAAGGGTGGAACATCTTCTCCAAGATAGCATATGGATCTCAAAGGTGGGCCCTTCATCTAATTTCCAAGATAAAGGGTGGAGGATAATCCCACTTTATTGATAATTTTTTTCATAATTATTGTGATATCAAGGGCATATCCTTAGGATCTCAATATTCCCTTTACATGAATATTTCATTTGAATGGGGACAATAAGAAATTATTAATTATAAGAGTAATTAATTAAATATCTCAAAGACTAATTTAATTAGGAATTGATTATTGGACTTAAATTGAGATAGAGAAATTAATTGAACATAAAACACTAATTGACTAGAGAAATGATAATTGAATATAGAAGAAGGAATTGATTAGAGAAATTGACAATTGAACACATAAATTGACTAGGATGTGTGAAATTTCATAATGTCATTCCATTATGCAATTTGACATGAAAGTGATCAGATTGGAGTGTTTATAGACACCATATGCCCATTAACCTATTTTTCCCAAGGTCACATTGAAGATGGAAAGCTATGTTCTACCATTTCACAAGGATAAACTATCCATGACCTAGATATGAATGCACCAAAGTAAAGGCAAATCCAAACCCATAAGCATCTAGGTGGCCACATCTTATTTTACTAGATATTCCATATAGGATACCATCATCAAACTTAGATAGTAGCATCGATGCAACAATGTATGGATGATACAATTATCTATAGATATTTGAAGGCACCAAATATAGAATCTAAAACTATTATAAAATTATCTTCCTACTTTCTTTCAACCTATTATAGATCCAAAACTACATCAAGATAAAAAAAAGCTAAGTACTTCTCTACTTTGTCATTTGTGTATCTAGTATAGTTGTACTTTCCATATTTAGACTATCTTAGCATAATAAATTTTGTGTATACTTATATTTGAGTTTAAAATTTAATTGGCTTATTATATATATAATTATCACTCTTATTCCATTTCATTTCTGTATTCTTATCCCTATGGTATAAAGTGGAAAAAACACACATTTCATTTTAGGATTAAAAATTTGGTGAGAAATCAAACCCTATGTCACTTAGGGTTTTCTAATTTTTCTATTTTATTGAACCCTGATTGGCATAAAATTTGTGCAATATGGATGCATTCATTATAAATTTTAGATTCCAATATGTCATTATTATTTTATTTTTCTACATTACTTGTCTTGTCAAATCTTATAAGCAAACACATACCGATAATGAGAAGGTTTTAAAGTAAACACAATAATTAATTTATTTTCAAAATTCATTTTACAATGTTATAGATCTAATATCTAGATTCTAACAAGCATACTCTTGACCTTTTTTCATACCTATATATTATTTGAAATAAAATTACCTTCCCACACCCATTATTTTTCCACAACTTAAATTGGATTTCATGGTCCACATTGTTAATTTTCAAAAAGGTAAGGTTTCCCAACCCATCCCACCACATGTTAATACACAAAAAGTGCCCCCTAAACCAAATATTGTAATAAAATCCAAGGTATATGACATTATTTACCAATTGAATAATACACATGCTAATATTTCAATTCTTGAGACTCTAAAGCAATCTAATTTTTATAAAGATATCTTATATGAAGCAATGGATAAAACACAAGTCCCAAGTAATATTGAACTTGTTTATTTTGAGGATATTATGTAAGATCTTAAGAATAATGACAATCTTATAACCTTTGAACCAATATACTTACCATCCAAAGATGTTGTTGACCAAAATTTTCCTTTGTTCATACAAGTAAAAATACAAAATAAAGGTATCAAAAGAGTGCTCATTGTTAAGGCCTAAACATTTGTAACATGAAATTCCTAAAAAACATGAGTATCAACACAACTCTTATCCAAATAATTATTATGCATATAAATGGTTTGACAATTCACATAGTCCTCCAATTAGACAAATTACATTAGATGTGACCTTAAGACCAAAAATAATTTCCACTAATTTTTAGGTCATGTCTCAATATTTACATTATAATTTAATTTTTGGTGGACCTTGGATACATTTAATGGAAGCTATCCCCTCTAAAATTCATAAATGATGGGACCTTATTTTTGATGCCCATCGATGATGAGCCTTTAAAATTTTGTAAAATTATAGTTTTGAATCTAAAGGCATCTATACAATAGTATCTCCTAAGCAACACATCCCTCTTAAACATATACATAAATATGACATAGGTGATACAAGTAAAATATATCCAAATACAAATAAGACATTAAGATCTAAGGTCTATATAAATATTCATAAAGAGAAGGACCCATTACCAAAATAACCAATCAACACACAAGAACCACCATCATTTAAGATTCCTTTATTTGTTAATACTAAACAAAATTATGTCCATGTTTTAGATTATTATGATAATGACAATGATATAGCCTATGATATGGCAGATGGGAAAATGTAAAATTTAAAATTTGATCCACTTGATCACTTATTACATAACTTATTTTAATCTATAGGTCCTGACACATATATGTAACCCCACTTGTTGATAATACAACATTGAATGCAAATAAGGGCAAAATATATCTAATGAGCATGTAAATTAATTTTATTCCATACATCCCTCTTGGTTAAAATCATTGATTCAACCTTATAAGGTCCAAATTTAATTACATCATGTAAATAATGTGGAGACTTCTCAAAAGCATTCACAATTAACTTTACAAATTATGCCATAATAGGATACTACTGATATAATCTTATCTTTGTTACTTGAACATAATATGATTTATTTACCTTTTAATCAACATAGATATAATAGTAGACTTATACCCAAAAATGGATTAACATACTATAATTATCATTAGATCATTGGCCATACTACCAATAAATGTGTGAAATTAAAAAAAACCAATATCCAAAAATATAAGAGTGAAAGACACATGCATATTACATCTATAATAGATCAAAGGCCAAATCCTTCTTATCTTGTAGATGAAAAACATCCCTCAAAGTGATAAAATCATGAATATTTAATTATTACTACTTATATTGATGGGATATATTGTCACAATATATGATTTGATCCAAATAAGTGGGATACCATTTATTGTAACACTTTTTTATCACGATTGAAACATACTATTTATGAGGTAACATACTATCCTTTAAATCAAAAATTGCAAGGATACATTTGATTACACATAATTTTTGTCTCATTTGTCTAGGTTTCAAATATATGTATAACCAAACATGAACCAAATTTAAATCTAAAATTTGGATGAAATTGGTTAGTTGAGTGGAATGCTAAATTGGATCCTATAAACATGTGTGTAAATGTGGATAATATGGCTACACCAATTTTCATCCATTATGGTGGACATGATGATTTTATTGTACCATTGGATTTAGGTAAACCATTACATATAAAATGAGGCATTGGCATTACATTAATATAAAAAAATCATGAAATCCTTTTCAAGTGACCCACTACATTTTGAGGATGAGTACCTACTTTATTATAACTACTCCAAAAAATTACAAAAATATTTAAAAAATAAAAAAACATTCAAAAAATGAAAAACATTATCGGTAATTAATTATGCTATTAACTCCTTGGCATCCATATGTTACTTATATATTGATGGACTACATACACAGTTACTCTTACATACACATATGTGTCAAAATTATACATTCGATGTGATATAGGCATACACATATACATGACATACTCCTCTTTTAGAGGTTTGACTTTCCCTCTACTCATTTAATATGGACATTAGGAAAATCCTCTTATTCAATCTTGATACACAGAGGTTATGTGATTTTATGATCACTCTACACTATTTGAACTAACATATGTACTTATACATTCCTATTATCCATGATTATTTCTTACACAGGTTACTTAATATGTTATAATACACTTGGCATAGTTTTATAACACATTGGATCCATGGGCCACTATGACATATTTATTTTGGTTGCTTATGCTTTAATTTTTACACTTCCTTAAGTATCTTGTCTTACTTGTTCGAGCATTTGAATTTGCTCATTTTCTTGTAGCCCCTATGCCTATGTATGATTTCAATGATATTTTCATATGTCATTACTTGTTATATGGAAATTTTAATATGTCATTCTTGATTTCATGGACATTTGACTAGGTCATGTACCTTTGATGGTGTAGTATTTTAACATGCCCCTTGTTTGTGGTCTCTTTGGACTATTGCTTGTTGACTTTATTTTGAGTGCTTTCATGTGTGTTGTTATTTTTTTTTTTTTGAGATTATATTGTTACTATATATACATGGTCATGATATTTATTATGTATCTTAGGCATACATGTGATCATATTGGTTCTATGTGTTTCAATGATACATTTACCTAGACATATTCCTTCTATATGCTACATGGTTACATTCATAGTTTATGCAATTATCTTACCTTTTTTAGGTGAGGTAAATCATATTTCCTATATTTCCCTCACATCAAATAGGGGGCATATTAGTGGGGGAATTCTTGGGAATCATGTTCTCCACACTTTGCATTATTCTTAGATTCAATGGGGCCATTCTTTGGAAGCATGTTCTCCATGCTCATTCAGTATTTAGTATGTCTATTAGTTTTAATATTTAATGGTGGTATTTCATATGAGCACGGATTCCACACATTCAAAATTTTTATATTTAGTGGGGGCATGCTTGGGAAACATGTCCTTCACACTCATTCAGTGTATGGTACTTATATCATTTCATAGATTTAGTGGCGACATGATTTGGAAGCATTTTATCCACACCTATTCAATATTCAACATCTCTAATTTATAGTAGGGGCATGTTTTAGAAACATGTCCTCCACATTGGTACTTATAACAATTTTCATATTTTTCCATATATAGTGGGGGATTTTTTTGGAAGCATGTCCTCCAAACTTACATAATTATCTAAATTAGCCAAATCACATAGTTATATGATTCAAATTCATAGTTATGGTAGAATTATATGCATTGGTACAATTGTTATACACAATTTCAACATGATACATATCTAAGGTACATATTATATGCAACATGTGCTTAATATTACAAAATCCAAATTAGTTTTAGATTATATAACCGTTACACATACTGATACCACACAAAATTTAAAAAACCATATTAAGCCAATCTACTGGAGTATTTGGCTCACCTTTTGATATGATTGAGGTGATCAAATCACTCAATGTTGCAAATTTTGTAGGTTGGAATTTATCATCCATCCTTACTAGGTTATAATTATTATTGGGTTGCATAGTGTGAACAAGGATTTAAATAAAGGGGAGGTTAGTCTTGTGTTAATCTAATAAAAGAAATGAAATGAACACACTAAAATACTAAAACCTCTAACCAAGACACTAGGGAGATCTTAAGTAACCCAACTACATATGAAAACATAACAAAAACATAAAAGAAGACACTATTTTACCTTCATTGGATCTCCAAATGGTTGAAAACATAACAAAAACATAAAATAACACACTCTTTTACCTTCCTTGGATCTCCAAATGGTTTTCTCAGCTTGTGCATCAAGAATTCTTTGAAAATTGAGGTTAATTTGCTCATTCTCTCCTTAGAACCTTGGATTTGATTTCTTGGCTTAAGATTTGGGCATGGTAACATTACTTTCATGAGGCTTATGAAGGAAATACTATGTAATAACTCTACAATATCCAAACTTAGAAATGAAGAGGTATGGCCTTGTATTTATATCCTTTAATAATTAATTCTCACCCAAGGTGAGTTAAGGTTGAGTTTAGGCTTGGAATGGGTTTAAACTAAACTTAGGTGAGTTAAAGCTAACTCTATTTGAGTTAATATTTTTCATGTAATTATGTTTTTTAATTACTAAGCATGGCTCTCTAATTAGATATTTTAATATATTTTCAAAGAGCTTGACAACTCATAAAGGTAATGATGAAATGCTTGTATATTTTGAATTTTGGAATTTCCATTTTTAGATATTCATTAATTTTAAATGAATAATTCAACTAGACATTTAATCTTGTTTAGATAGTTCATTGATTTTTATTAGCATTTTTGTTCTTTCAAGATTTGATATTTATTCAAGTTCTCCATTGGTAGGTTCATAGGTGAAATTGATAGTTGTTATTATGTAAGGTGATTAGAGATGAATCCATGAGAGGTTATTATTTCATACAATATAATACCCCAATTAGGATGTCTAAACATGATTTTGAGCATTGATTCATGATGCATGATAAAATTTGGGATGTTTAGTGATTCCTAGTCTTAATTTGTAATTTTTGGTAGGAATCAATTTGAAGTATAGTCAGAAGCCATTTGTGGCCAATTTTAGGTATGTACACATAGCTAACTAATCTTAACTACTAGGTGATAATTCATTTTTTTCTCTAAAATTGGGGGCATCTCTCTCTCTCTCTCTCTCTCTCTCTCTCTCTCTCTCTCTCTCTCTCTCTCTCTCTCTCTCTCTCTCTCTCTCTCTCTCTCTCTCTCTCTCTCCTTGGATATATGCACTTAAAAAATTTAGGTATATTTATCCTAATAGCTATTTTAGAGCCTTACAATAATACATATTTATCAAAAAAACTTGCCAATAGGTAAGGTTGATCTATCAACACACAGGTGTACTCTTAAACCTTGCTCTTTCATTTCAATCTATTTCAAATAATTTTAAGCTACATTATTTGCAATGATTTTACATTATAACATGCTATTGGTTATAAGTTAGTCACTGAAAAATCACTCAAAATCAACTTAGACAAAGATAAGGTGTGCATACACACCCAAGTGCTTATTCTTTTCCTTTAAACTATAAATTTTATTACTAGATTAAAGGGGGGAAATGTAAATAATATTTTATGATTATGTAACACCTTAGTCTTATACACTTGGAAAAACTTAGACCTTAGTTATTCTTATTAGTTATACACTATCCTTGCATCCACAAACCTCACATATATTTTATCGTATGCCCCTTGGCTTATCTCTTATTATGACCAATCTTATATTGATGACATGGACATTATATCTTACCTAAAATGCTTAAAATGTACTTTTATTAAACCTCTACAAATTCTAATCATGTGCCTATTTTGCTACTCTTTGGAAACTAACATTTAGGAAAAATAGTAATGTTGATGATATTATCTTGCCCTGATGCAAGTGCCGAGTGCCTTATATTTATCCAATTTTCAAATGAAACACATTATAGTGATTAGACTAAGTGATTTAATTTGAGTTATTACTCCAAAGGGATTGATATAAATACAAGATCAACCCTCATTCATTACTCACATATGAAACACCTAGGAAAGATTAAAAAACCAAGGAAATTATCAAAAAGCATTCTATCAAGTATTAAATTGATAAAAAAAATTCTATTTCCATATCAACCATAGGCATAACACATCTACAGGTCTAAAGTACTAAATGAAAAACCTAAGAGCTTAATTTTCCAAGTTATAAGTTAGGTCACTGTAGTACTTTCTTTACACACATTGAATGATATACATATAATTCAACATATAGGGGATAAATACATGAAGTATAGTCCTTCTTCTAGAGTATTGGATATGTAGACAATTTCATTTTATAGTGGTGTCATTGGGATTAGCTTGACAATGTGTGCCCACTAACCCATTTCCCCAAAGTCACATCAAAGATGGAAAGCTAGGGTTTTGAAATTTGATAAGGAGTGACTATCTTTTACCCAATATTAATGCAAAATTAAGGCAAATCCAAACCCAAAAGCATCTAGGTGGTTACATCATTTTTTGCTAAATATTATATATATGACACTATCGTTAGACTCAGACAGTAGCATCAATGCAACCATCTATGGATGATGCAATTATCCAAATAGATAGAGGCACTAGATCCAAAATTTGACAACTATTCTAGAACTATCTTCCTACTATATTTATCCAAAATAGAGTGCCCTATATTTATCCAATTTTCAAATGAAACATACTATAGTGATTAGAACTTTTATGAAAACACTCCAAAAACCCAAATGGTATAAATATAATGAATATTTCCATTAAAAAAAATTAAATTAAAATTTAAAAACTATTGTATGAGACTTAATCGCTCTGTCTAAGATTTAATTGATCACGCTGACATAGAAGTAGAGAATCATGCATCAATTTTTAACAATAAAAAACTAGGGATATCTCAAGATCCCTTCTTAAAACATGAGTAAGGGAATACTAAAAAAACCAAATTCAAACCCAAATTAATAATTTCAACTAAGCCATTCATCCCTTTGATTAAATAGTTAATCATACTGACCGTATGGATCACCATGTTTTTACTATCAAAATTAAATCCCATGATTGTGCCATCATGATGAGGTGTAAAATGATTACAAATCTGAGTGTCCCTTTTCCTACCCTTAAATTAAAATATAAAATCATAGAGCAACTTGATAAAATGATAGCTCAAATTTCCTTTTTGTACCTTCTTAAGATGTACCTTAGTTACAAGGATATTTTGTATAAGACCTTACACTAATCCAAAGTTATAGAAAATATCAATCCACCCAAATTCTAAGCACTTTTAGGACACTTTTCTTCTAACAATCAAGTGAATTTCGACAATTCAAAAATTTCACCCATGGGTTCTTTTCATAAATTTCCATTGTACATATAAGTCTTCATTTCTAAGCATAAAGTAAAAAGTGTGTTTATAGACAATGGGTCAAGATTAAATTTGTGGACATAAAGTTTTATAAATAATTTTGGATATTCTATGATAACACTATATCCCAATACCATTACTATAATGGCATATGATAATATGATGACTATATTATGGGAACTATATACCTTACACTCATGGTGGGTCATATAATCCAAAAAAAAATTCATTTATGTTCTTGATCTAAATCTCCCATATAACCTACTCTTGGGTCATCCAGGGATCCATGTCATGAATGTAATTCCATCCACCTTTCGTCAAATTTTAAAGTTTTCTCTTGAAAGTATGAAAGTTACATTCCATGTGATCCTCAACCCTTTCAATATTACAAACTCTTTGTTTATGTAGTTTTTATGTAATTCTCCTTTCTTAATATGAATTAACAAAAACTCAAAATAAAGGTAGGGTTTTAGTTGAAATGAGGCATCTATGTAGGATGAAATGTGCACCATTGACCAAGTTATTATGAGAGATCCTTTTTGGATAGGAAGGATTACCTTCACACAAGTAAAAAACTATACAAGATATATTAATAAAATAAGGTGGATTTCTTGGTAAAATACCAGTTCTAGAAAGGGGGTAGCTTCCTTTCATAGATGTCAATACACCTATTTAGCAATTTAGTTGATAAAAAATGATAATGTGAATTACAAATATTTGCTAATAATTAGATAACATAAGATAAAGAGAAACTATATTATTACACTATTTAATTAATGTAATTAAAATAATCAATCCAATATTCTTTTGTAGCATCAATATCTTCCTAGATTATATATAGCTAGGATGAAATATCCTCAATATTTGGAGTGAATGCAATGGTGTAGAGACTCAACTTGTGTGAAATGTTGTTATGATTGGTGAAAAAAGGTTTGGAAATGATTGGTAAAGATAAAATAGTGATTATTTCATGAGGTATTCTTATAATAGTCATCTAAATGTAGGGTCCATGTTTGCAACAAAGTAAAATAATTAGAATAGACAAGGGTGAGGTAAAAAGATGTGGAAATGGGTTCAGATTTTACAACTTAATATCTTTAATAGGGGTCAATGTTGAATCATATAATTGGTATTGATTTTATTAGAATTTATGTTGATCAATATTATTGGTGTTTTTTATATTAAATTTATTAAAAAACTAAGAAGTTGGATTATGGCTTGAGAAAATAGATTTTAAAGATAATTCAGATTATCTAGGGAGTAAATTAATGGTATTAAAATATAAAACAAGATAAGTAATGAAATTATTCTAAAATAAGATACACCAATATGTTTATGTTCTGTAAATGATATCCCTAAGGTGTCCAATAATTTTCATGAGTTGATTTATATTCATGGTTCTCAATGACAAAGTGTACCTTAGTGACCATACATGAACCTTGTAGTGTTTGCTTGGTTAGGAAAGTTGATGGATGTTGGTGATGAGTTAACCATGTTTGAGGGGTAATATTAGGGGAAAATACTAATTTTTTTACTTGTGGAAGTGAAATGAATTCATAGGAATAGTCTTGTGAAGGTATAGGTTCTCCTAGTCATCTTGGTAGAGATTTTTGAGTAAGCAGATTGATGATGTTAGCATTCACACATGTGAAGGTGTCAGAAGAAAGTTGTCACATGGGTTTGTTCATTTTTATGCCTAGATAATGTGTTTAAAATTTAAAGTCTACATAATTTTTATAAAAATTTATGGTATTGCAAATTTGGTCTCTTAGGTAGATTTCACTAGTTTCCATAGTCAAATTTGCATTAAAAAGTGATTGTTGGAATTCAAATATTTGAATTTACAAAGGAAAACTAGTATGAATTGTTTTGTTAATAAATTTTTATGATGGATGAATTTTATGGTGGTATAAAAATATAAGTGGTAGATAAATTCAAGTGAAATAAAAATAAATTGATTTATAGGTTTGACTGGTTATACACTTGCATTTATTGTGGTCCAAAGTTGACTAAGGGTTTGACTTTATTCTATAAGTGACCCTAGAAGGATGTTTGAGTTTTTATTGATTTTTGGATATTTTAAGGTGAATTATATATTGGAGAGTGTTTTATACTAGATTAGGATAATCTATATGGATTTTTGACATTTTACAAATCCATCTTTAGTATGAACAATTGCTTATAAATTGACTTTTAGTTTATTGATGGTGTTTTCATGTACAAGGCAAATGATTGATAGGTTTTGCATATGCACACATGTGTAGTGATGATTTTAATCACTTGAGAGTGTCTTAGGTGTTATATTGTTAGGACCTATTTTATTTTAAGTGGTCTTGTGTTCCTATTTTTGATTGGTGAAGTGTTAAAAGGATGAATAGGTCTCCATAGACCTATAAGGGCTTCTTAAGGCCTAATTGAAAGGCGATGTTGCTTAAGGATGATCTATCAAAAATATGGATGACCTATGTAGGTGAAATTGATATTATTCTAAGTGTGATATAATATTTAAGTATTAAGGTATGTCTTAAGGCCGACCAAGTAGATGGTGATCATGAAGGCTCTATAAAGAGCATAAATAAAGATAAAGGTTTCTAGAGTTGAGAAGTGAAGAATAGAGAAGGGTGAGCATGTTTTGTGGATAAAAGGAAGAGAATAAAAGTGTGAGGGATATTTGTGTGATAGAGAGATCATATTTATGATGTTGTAATAGTGTTCTTGCAGGTTTGACGATTTAGGATGAGCGAAGAGGTGTAAAGTGATCCAAAAGGTTATTTTGGATACATTGCTTGTGTGTGAAGGCTTGAGAGAGTGTGAAGGATTGAAGAGAGTTTTTATTAACTATTTATACATCATATTAAAATTAAATCATAGTTATGGATATGTTTATATTATAATATGTTGTGTGGGTTCTCAACATATAGGACAAGTGGGTACTTATTCATGCTTAGGGGTTAGTGCTCCTTGTGAAGTGGGTCCTTCACTAAAGTATCTTGTTTTTAAATCTCTTATAGGAATGGAGTCCACTTGTTTTCAAACTTGAGAGTGGTTTTTATCCCCAATGAGATTTGTCCACATATTCTATGTGTTATGGGTGTTGATCTTGCATAGTTTCCTTTGTTCTTTACAATAACTAATTTATATGTTTTATGAATGCTTCTGTTGATTGGTTTAGAGGTTGAATTTTTGGAATTGGAATTTAATTAATTACATCACTAATTAACCCCTCATTTCAATTATTTCACATCTAAAAATTTGTATCATAGCCACGCATTTGTAAGTTTAACCACTTGAAGGTAATCTTAGGTATAATGGATGATAAAGAGGCTAAGACATGTTTTCAAGGTGAACTAGTATGTGCCTTATTAGAGATCAAAAATCTAGAGAAAGAGAATAAAAGATTGAATTAAAAAAATGGAAGTAAAAAAATAGATATGAATTCCTCAATATATTTTGATATTAATGCAAGAATTGATGGTGTGAATACACAAATAGATAAACTAGCAACAACAATCAAGAATTTGTAGGACATGATGGATAAAGGCCTAAATCAAAGATTGGATCATTTGGAAGGTAAATCTATGACATATATAGATGTACTTATATCTAAGGACAAGAATAATCCTAGCTCTAACAAAGAACCTAAAGATGAAAATTAGTGTGTTTTTGATGGTCAAGTAAAAGGAATGTCTAACATGAATAATGATAATTATGTTTTCAATGGGTATTATTACACTAGTAATAAATATGGTCATAGATATAAGGACTGTACTTTCTCTTCAAAGAATATAAATGGGAATCTATGATACAATTATAACCAATAAGGACATATAGCTAAGTACTATAAAAGGGCCTATTGGAAAAAGGATATACAAGTCACTGACACCATCAAATTGTTTAAGGAAGACAAATATGAGATTGAAGAAAAGAAGAAGTAGAATTCAGGTAGTACACCAAAGGAAGAGTCAATCTTTATTTAAACAACCTTTTATACCCAAGAATTTGAAAACAAGAAATGATATATAGATAGTGGATGCTCATGTCATATGACAAGAGACAAGAGCAAGCTTATCTCTCTGAAAAAACACAATTTAGGTTTAGTAAGATTTGGTGAAAACAATTCTACTAACATAGTTGGCAAATGGTATATAAGTTTGAATAATGTCCATACTATAACTAATTTTTTTTTATATGTATAAGGTTTGAAACATAATCTTATGAGTGTTATCTAATTGTGTAAGCAAGTAAATGTTCTAAATTTTCATGATCAATGATGTGAAGTGAGAAGATCCAAGTCTAGAAAATTAGTTACAAATATTCACAAGGTAGATAACAACTTATATGTGTTCCATAGATCCAAAAGGGAGGAGTGTTTCATGAAATAATTAGAGGAAAGCTAGCTTTGGCATAGAAGACTTGGACATTTGAATTTTAAAAATTTAGTGAGGATCAATTCAAAAGGATTAATGAGGCATATGCCTAAAATAACTAAGAATACTCATACTCTTTACAAGGCATGCCTTCATGGGAAGCAAACCAATAAAAGCTAAAAATCTAAGGACAATTCCAACACAGTACCATTAAAATTGATCCACCCTGATCTATGTGGACCTACAAGAACTCAAGGTATTTAAGGTAATAATTATTTCATGCTATTACTTGATGACTTTACTAGGGTGACTTGAGTATATTTCCTTAAAGAGAAATCAAAAGCTTTTTCAAAATTTAAGTCATCCAAGGCTCTTGTTAGAAATGAAAAAGGATAAAGAATCAAGTGTGTGAGATGAGATAGAGGAGGTGAATTTTGGTCTTATGAGTTTGATACTTTTTATGAAGATCAAGGGATTAGAAGACAATATTCTACTACTAGGACATCCCAATAAAATAGGTTAGTTGAAAGGAAAAATAGAACTATCCAAGAGATGAGTATAACCATGCTTCAATATTCCAAATTATTAGATGATTTTTGGGAAAAGGCTATTAATAAATTAGTATACATCTTAAGTATATGTGAAGTTAGAGTAAATGGTGATAAGACTCCATCTGAGCTATGAAAAAATAGGGCATCTAATGTCAAACATTTTAGAGTGTTTAGGATAAAGTTATTTATCAAGAGGGATGAAGAAAATATTGGTATATTTGACTCAAGGTTTAATGAGGGAATATTGTTAGGTTATTACTCCATAATTTCTACTTATAGATGTTTCAATAAGAGACTCCATAAGGTTGTTGAAAATTATAATGTAAGAGCTGAAGAGGTAGGTGAAATCAAGAAACCTAAATTGAAGATAAATGAAACTATAAAGAACCTTAATTTAAATAATGAAGGCATATCTAATAAATTATATGATGAAGAGGAAGAGGTAAGACAAGACACTAAATCTCCATCTAGAAGAATACAGAAGGATAATCTAGTTTCCCAAGTAATTAGAGATGTGAATGCTAGTCTGTAGATTAGAAAGAAATTTTTAATTAATCAAAATCAATAAGACATAACTCTATTATCCAAGGTTGAACCTAAAACATTATTGAAAGCTAGCAAAGATGAAAATTGGACGTGTAATGGATGAGGAACTTGATCAAATAGTAAATAATGAAACATGGGATCTAGTACCTAGGCTAAAAGAGAAAAATGTGATAGGAACTAAATGAGTATTTAGAAATAAGATGAATGAGAAAGGATAGGTCACAAGAATAAGGCTAGATTGGTGTGTAAAGGATATTCTCAAGTTAAATGGATAGATTTTGATGAGACATTTGGTATTGTGGAAATAATGGAAGCTATTAGACTCTTCTTATCATATGCAACCTTCAAAGGTTTCAAAGTTTACTAAATGGATGTGAAATTTGCATTTTTGAATATCAACTTAGATGAAAAGGTCTATATTGAGCTACCTAAAGGTTTTTCCTTAATAAGTAATTAGAACTATGTTTGTAAACTAAAGAAGGCTTTATATGGTCTTAAACAAGATCCTAGATCTTGGTATGATAGATTAGACAAGTATATATTGAGCTAAGGCTTCAAAACATGGGTAATCGATAGTAATTTTTACATTAAGATAGATAGCACTCATCAATTACTTTTTGTAGTCTATGTTGATGACATAGTTTTTAGATCTGACAATGATAACATGAGTAGAGAGTTTGTAGATACTATGGAAATTGATTTTGAAATGTTAATGTTTGGAGAACTTTCCTTTTTAGGATTGTAGATTAACCAAATTGATGTAGGGATATTCATTTCACAAGTAAAATACATCAATAATATACTAAATAAGTTTGACATGTTGGATTGTAAGCTAATGAGTACTCCAATGATCATCAGATGAAATTTAAGTAAATAAGATGACTCACCAAAGGTTGATCAAACCTTGTATGGATCCATGATTTGGAGTCTTTTGTACTCTACTACTTATAGGCCTAATATCATGCAAGCAATAGGCCTTATAGGTAGGTTTCAAGCTGATCCTAGAGAATCTCACTTGAAATTAGTCAAAAAGATCTTGAGATATATCAAGATCATCATAGAATATAGTTTATGGTAACCCAGGAGAAAATAATTCAATCTAAAGACATACACTAATACAAACTGGGTAGGAGGTGTGAATGATAGGAGGAGTACCATTGGTGGTGTTTTCTTAATGGGTGAATGTTTGGTGTTTTGGGTAATCAATAACCAAGCCTTTGTATCCCTATCAACTGTAGAAGCTGAGTATATAGTTGTTGCTTCATGTTGTACTCAAGTAATGTGGATAAAGCAAACCTTGGAAGATTATAAGGTAAGACAAAATAGACTTTGTTCTATCTATTGTGACAATAATAGTGTAATTAGTATCTCTAATATTCTTTTCATGTACTAAAAAACTAATCACATTCCTATTATATATCATTTCTTGAGAGAATAAGTGATTAATCAAAGTGTTAAGTTGGAGTATGTGCCTATAAAAGAATAACTTGTAGATATTATAACTAAACCATTGACAAAAACAACATTTGAATATCTAAGACAAATATTTGGAGTCATCTCATTATCTATAAATCATTATAAGGTCATTGGTTAAGGGGGAGAAACAAGTTCATGAGCTTACTCTATAAGTTTATGATGAAAAGCTTCAAGAAATCTATTTAGGGACATTGGTCCTAAAAGCATGTTTTAGTAAATTTTTAATGCTTGTTTTAGAAGGTCAAATCATGGAGAATTAAGGTAAGGTTGATATGGAGTGTGGAAAGGACTTTTCCAAGTGTATTTCATGGGTTTAGATGTGCTCAGATAGTCAAAAGAGTCAATCATGACCATTTGTTCAATTTGACCATTTTGTTCAGTAGTCACTACCTAGTATGTGTTCATCTTGAAAAATTGATTCATCTGAGGTATATGAAGCTAACCAAGGGTAGAGGCTAGTTGGATTTGATGTGTGCATGTGGAATAAGTGTTGAGAAAATGTCAAAAGGAATCCATGATCATTCTAAGGTGTTTTAGCATAGTGACTGTTGTGTACATAGGGTCTGAATGCATAGTTTGACTGGTTTCAAGTGTCAAATGAAGATTGGTGAGTGTTAAAAGTGAATTTTTAGAATATAAAGGTGTTTTTACATCATGAAAGTGTGATACAAGTGGTTTTAGGGTTTGAATATCTTTTGAAGACAAGTTGAATATTTTTAAAGGCTCTTGGCTATGATAGTCCTTACTTAAGGGCTAGCATGTCAAAAACCATTTCATGGTTCTATGGGTTACAAAAGGATTAAGACATTAAAAATTGGTCCATTATTGTGTATTATTGACCTCCATTTTTGAGATAAGTTTCAATTGCTAGAATTGACAAGAAGGTGGTGAGTTGACCTTGTGTCTTTTTAATGCCCTAAGTTTTGCACCATATGGGTTAGTAACTTTCCTAAAGGAAATGAGATTTGAGGATACCTAATATATTTAAATATCCAAATGGGTGCTCAAAAAGTTATTTATAGTCATATATAAGTGTATAGGTTGACCTATGGCTGAGTTTTTATGTAAATGGAGGGTTAATTTGTAGGTTAGTTTATGAAGGAGCTATGTTATAGAGGAAGATTTGGATTATTATTATTAGTATGAATGAGGGGGAATATTATTTTACTCCATATATTAAATTTAAATTCATGAGGATATATACACAAAAATTTATGGGCTCTGCAAGGTTCAGGTAGGGATATTAAGCCTCTAGGCAAGGCTAGAATGAAGAAGAGTGATTTTTGGTCTTTTTATTAAAAATAAAAAGGTATGGTTGTCAATTAATATGTTTTTAAATTATATTTATGCATCATATATTTTTTATAAAAATCTTGAATATCCACTCCTCATTCTATGTTTGGCTTATGAGAGAAAATTTGAAGGCAACTATGAAATTTTATCATGGTTGGAGGTGGTCTAAATGTGATCAATGGGTTCAAAAGTTTAGATGAATTATAGAGAGTCCATTTCAATGTTTTCAAGGTGTTATCACTCCTATTTTATTCATATTTTTCATTTCTTCTTCATATAATAGTGCATGGTCAAAGTAGAGTGTTGTTAATGAGCAAGTTTGAGGTAGTCATGATAAGAAATGGTATGCACATTTATAAGAAGGTTTATATCATCTATAAGAGGATATGCCTTAATTATTTTGGATTTGAAAAATTTTATAGGTCCTCAAGATTAGTAGGTAATCCCCCTTTGTCACTGTGTCAAAGGGGGAGAAAGTGTTTGTAAAGGGAGAAAGAGTTTGTGCACAACTTTGTTGTTAGATTTGAAAAAATTTAAAATTATTGACATAAATGAAAAGGGGGATATTTTTTAGGTGTTTTAAATTATTTTCCTAAGGTGGTGAATATTTTCCATGAGTTGATTTGTATGCATGATTTTCAATGATAAAGTGTGCCTTAGTGATCATGGATGGACCTTGTGGTGTTTGCTTGGTTAGGCAAGTTGATGGATGTTGGTGATGATTTGACCATGTTTGAGGGGTAATATGAGGTTTCAAGAGTTATTTTTTTAATTTTTTAAGTGAAATTAATTCATTGGAATAGTCTTGTGAAGGTTTAGGTTCTCCTAGTCATCTTGGTAGAACTTCCTGAGTAAGCAGATTGATGACATCAACATTTGTACGTGTGAAGGTTTCAAAAGAAAGTGGTAACATGGGTTTGTTTATATTTGTTCCTATATAATTTTTTTAAAATTTTAGGTCTTGACATGATGTATATAAAAATTTATGTTAGTGCAAATTTGGTCTCTCAAGTAGATTTCACTAGTTTCCATCGTGAAATTTGCATTAAAAAGTGACTGTTGGAATTCAAATATTTGAATTTACAAAGGAAAACTAGTATGTATTGTTTTGTCAATGAATTTTTTACTATGGATGAATTTTATGGTGGTATAAAAATAAAATTGGTATATAAATTCAAGGTCAATCCATGAAAAATGATTTGGAGGTTTGACTGGTCGTACACTTGCATTTATTATGGTCCAAAGTTGACTAAGGGTTTGAATTTATTATGTAAGTAAATTGAGAGGGATGTTTGATTTTTTATTGATGGTATTTGGATGTTTTAAGGTGAATTATATAATTTAAAGTGGTGTATACTCCATAAGTATCATCTATATGGATTTTGGAGGTTTGATCAATCCATCTCCAGTATGAATAATTACTTACAAGATGACTTTGGTTTCATTCATGGTGTTTTCATGTACAAGACAAATGATTGATAGGTTTTGCATATGAAAAGGTGTATAGTGATGAATGTAGTAAATTTGGGGTGCATTAATGTTTATATGGAAAAGACCTATGTGATTTCAAGTGGTCTTTTATTCCTATTTTTGCTTGGTGAAGTGCTAAAAGGATGAATAGGTATCCATGGATCTATAAGGGTTTCTTTAGGCCTAATTGAAAGGTGATGTTGCTTAAGGGTGATCTATAAAATATATTGATAACCTATGTATGTTAAATTTATCTTATTATAATTATGATAGAATCCTTAAGGGTTAAGTTATGTCTTATGGCTAACCAAGTAGATGGTGATCATGAAGTCTCTATAAAGAGCATAAACAAATATGAAGGTTTCTAGAGTTGAGAAACAAAGAATACAAAAGGGTGAGAATGATTGGTGGATAGATGGAATATAATAAAAGTTTGAGGGATATGTGTGTGACCTATAGATCATATTTACTATGTTTTAATAGTGTTCTTTTAGGTTTGAAGATTAAGGATGAGCGAAGAGGTGTAAAGTGATTTAAAAGGTTGTTTTGGATACATTGCTTATGTGTGAAGGCTTGAGAGAGTTTTAAGGGTTGAAGAGAGTTGTTATTCACTATTTATCAATCATATTAAAATTAAATCAGATTTATAGATGTGATGATATTGAAATGTGTTGTGTGGGTGCTCAACATCGAGGACAAATGGGTGCTTGTTCATGCTTAAGGGTTGGTGCTCCTTATGAAGTGGGTGTGTCACTAAAGTCTGTTATTTGTAAATATATTATAGGAATTTAGTCCACTTGTTTTCAAAATTGAGATTGGGTTATATCACCCATGAGGTTTCCCACATAATCTATGTGTTATGGGTTTTGATCTTGCATAGTTTCCTTTATTCTTTGCAATAACTAATTTATATGATTCATGAATGATTTTGTTGATTGGTTAAGATTTTAAAGTTTTTGAATTGGAATTGAATTACTTTCACCACTTATTCACCCCCCTCCTTAGTTGTTGTACCTCTAAAATGATAACCTTTGAAATGTCTTAGGATGATTCTATGATTTGAAGATGTGCTCTACTTTCCATAGAGTCATTCCAAAGATTCAAAGATTTGATATAACAATGTAATGCATGTACTAGAAAATCACTTGATCATTGTTTATCTTCTAAGAATTATATCCATTGTGTATCAAAGTTTTGATATATATTTGGGTTAGTTGTAACCATCTATAAGTAATCAATGTTTATTGAATAAAATCGAATTGAAGAGAATCACTAACGATTCTACCTTTCTATGGAAAAATGCATATTAGGAGGTTCTAACTATGGGTAATTTTGAAAAGGGGTTTATTTTGTTTTTTCATGGGTTTTTTATTAAGGTTAGGTTGTTTTAATGTGGGTATCATTTATATTTTATGGATATTTAATAAATTATAGAAGATTCTAAGAGGTTTGGAAGGGTAAATAGTAATTACTACACATAAATGTGAATAAGGATAATAAATATGAATAAAGGGGACTTGTGAAATAAAAATACACTTATTAAGTAATGTACATGAAATTAGTTTCTACATTTTCCCCTTTTGTTAAGTGTTTGAATATAAATTAGTCATGAGATAAAAACTTAGACTGAGTGGATGCCTGTAGTGTGAGTGAGGAGGTATTCCTCCCTCAAACTGGGAGCCAATGGGATGGAAGAAGATGGTGATAGGTTTGAAAAGAGTGGGAGGTGGAAATATGATGAATAAAATTTTTTTTTAAGGATGTGGGTTTTTCGCATGAGTAAAAATTCTGCATTATTGAGACATGGGTAATAACACATAGGGATGTCTTTAGGAATCCATCAAATTTCCCCAAGCATGAACAAGTGGGTAAGTAAAGGCAACCAAGAGAACAAAGGATAAGAGGGACAAAATAAAGGATCCAATGTGAAAAAATAGTGGTTTAACCTATAGGTAGTTGTTTTTGGGATGAATTACAATCCTATGATCCAAAGGGTATACACTCCTAATATAATGTATGCCTTTATAGGTTGTGGGACCAATAGTGGGTCATATACACAAACTAAGGGCATTATATAAATTAGTATAAGTGAATGGGGAAATTAGTGGATACTTAGAATAAAAGGATGTGTTTATATATGGTTTTAAATATTGTAAAGTGAAGGATTGATGATGATTTGAGGGGATTACCAATGATCAGTGTAGGATTAACATTGACCCCTAGAATTACCAATGTTTTTTAGATCAACATCGATTGAGGCAATAACTATATATTTTATGGACCACAATTAGAAAGGCTAATTTATAAATTTGTATAACTGATCACTAGATCTAAAAGATAAAAAACATGACATATGGTGATGGATGCTAGTGGTAGCACATGGAGGAGAAAAAAGTCATATGGAGAGGTAGGGGATGTATGTGAAATTTTAAGATTTTTTTTTTTTTTTTTTTTTTTTAAAAAAAGGAGAGAGATATGTGGTGAAGCATATAGGATCGATGAAGATCATATATGATCATGTACAATCAATTTATAGATCAACATCAATCTAGAGTTATTATGATCAATTAATAGGGATCATCATCAATTCAAAAGAATCAATAACAATCTATTTTATGTGTTAGGATAGAGGCATAAAAAGACATTTTAGTAAGTTATGTTTTTGCATGAGAGAGTTATTAACAATGTGAGATAAAGTTCCACCATTTTTATAGTGGATATATGATGTTATGAGTGATAAGGACTGGGCCCATAGGGATGTCATCAGTCTTGGGGGATTGTAGCATTATTGAAATATTCATAGAGATGTAGGGATAATGGTGGCCTTATTAGAGTAGTGGTATATAGTGATAGGGACCTTATAGTTATAAATCAGGGAGATGACCCTTATGGTGGAGGACATTTATAAGATCTTGTGATTACCAACACCAGGGGTAGTGATCACACCAATTGATGAGATAAGACACATGGAAGTACTAACATGATTATATGATGAGGATGACATAAACATCACCTTTTTGGTAGGGGGTTTACATTAAAGGAACTATATTAGTAGGTTTTAAAGAGGATGTTAGTGAATATGATGATGATTATAGTGATCTCCTATTACATGCTACCATATTTTAAGGGAGGGATATTTCCTTAAAATTTGATAAGGGTAATGATAGATATATTGGAGCATCAAACTTTTTTTACAGGGGAACCTACACTCTTAACACATGTATAGAGAGAGTTATGGGAATGGTATACGTGGTGGAGATTTGGTTTGGATATTAAATTTATTTTATAGTGTTGGGAATATGATCACATCAAAGTATTGTAACCAATGAGGATTCCATAGATGAGATGAAACTAGACAACTTATAGTGTAGGATTCCTTTGATGGAAGGACAATCTATTAAGACTATATGGTGATGGGATTATATGTCATTTGAATTATTATAGATGAGTTATAGATGAACTAAAGGATGGATATGTGATTTTAAGGCCATATGTGAGATTTCCTTCATAGTCTAGGGAGTAATGAGAGATAGCAATAGGGCAACATGATAGATGGTAATGGGGTGACTACTGGAGAATTTGGAGTTTTTTTATTTTGGGTGGGTGAGGAGATAGTTTGGGTTGATACATGATATACTTGATTCACCATAGTGGTATAGATAAGAGGATTATAAGGTATAGATAAGAGGATTATGATATACTAGAGGCTCATTTTATAAGGATACAAATATTAGCTGAGGAGGAGGTTATTGAGATGGATGTGGATGATACTAGTTATAAACCATCACTATTTTTATGGTGAGGACATTAGTTACTATCCAAACAAGGGAGGGTAGTATGACCATGGTCAGAGGGGAGGATGAGGATATGGCAAATGCCAAGGAGAGAGGAGGAAATGAGGGTCCAATAGAGGAGGTGGATGTATAGGGTATTATTATGGAGACAAATGCACTGAAGACATAGTGTACCACTTTACAAGGACAACTGACCACATTATAGGCTATATATGATCAAGTGACCCAAGATAAAGATAGGTACCATAGTTATAGGGATAGAGTTCACTGATTGGGAGGGTTATTCTGGGTGATAACATTAAGGATAGCTGAAGAAGAAGAATAGGTTATAGGGATGGGACCACTAGGGATGGTGAGTGTGGATAAGTACTAGGTTGTGCTAGGAAAGCTATGATAATATGATTAGATCATGAGTGAGTGTCTTCCAAAGGTTCCATGGTATGTGATTTATCTATTAGATCATGGTAGATCATCATGTTGGACACCAATCATGTCAGTTAGTATGCGTAATGTAGCATGGGTCAGGGATGATGGGGATAAAGGAGGAGATGGGGAGGAGATGGTAGAGGTAGAGGAGGTGGGATTATTGATTTGAGCCTCCTAAAGTTTACCATAGTTTTTATTGATCATATGATGATATTGTATATGTGATTATACTTTGACAATTTACACACTATACTTACATGTATATGATGTAGACACTTGATCTACATATATATGATCATTTGATGGTTATCATGAGAATGTGTTACTTTTTCATATGATTATGTTTATTTATTAGTTTAGGCTTATGTTATACTTTAATTTTTTTGAGATGATTATAAATCATGATTATGATGTTATATTGCATTAATTTTGATGGATGATGTTATATAAATGTATATGCTCTTTACATTTTTTAGATGATGTAATATGTTATTTTTATCATATATTAGATAATAATTATGATTGTGTGATTATGATTGTTGGTAAAGGAGTAAAAGAGGTTATTAACTCATATATTGACTTGGATCATAACCAGAGATAAGCCTCTTGTAGTATTCGCATGTGCATCCTTTATCCAATATTAATAGGAATGTAATAACCCTAATGCAAATTTTTCTTAGGAAATATAGATGAACAAATTTTCACATGATTCAGGTGTTTTGATTAAATTTAGGAGTACATGCCCCACCTTGTGTACAATAACTAAGTCTTATTGGATTAATGATCTTAAGACCCTATTCTGGAGTTAATCCATGTATTATGTAGACTGATCAATGCAGGAAGTATACCAATTTAATAAATTTGATCAATTCAAGAATATTTTGTGAGATATTTTTAGATTTTGACTTCATATATTTTTAAGGGCATGTTTTTCTATAGAAAATTGATTAGTATGGGAAGTTTTTTGCAATTTACATATTTAGATATCCATCCTTCAAGGGAGAGGTCTATATTTTTGGATATATTTTTGTATTTATATGAATATATGTATTTCAAGGGATTAATCTATGTTTTTTACCCTTAATTATCATATTTTTATCTTATATTGAATTTTAATCATGGATTAGCTTATGGTGACCCAAGTTATTATGTTTCAATTAGACAAAATGATCACACAAGGTGGTATTTTTATCCCAAATAAGATTTACCCAATCAATATGAGGGATTGGGTAAATAATGATTCAAAGATTTTTATTGACACAAAAATATCTTAGCCAATTACAAAATTCCATGAACAAAGTTAGGGTGTTCATATTTAAGGATGAGATAGTCATTCTACTAGATAACCACATGATCCTATATCATTATTGGGTATATATTATTTTTTTGGATACTAAGATGATTTTTAGGATATGGATTTTGGCCAAAGGGAAAACTCATGTTGATTATGGTTACTAAAATATTATTAACAATATAAAGGATGTAGATGTAAGGCATTAAGAGGCTTGTGCTTTGGTTTGCCCTCAACATAAAGCAAGCAATATGCCCAAAATCCATATTTATAAGTAATAATATATGGTCCAAGCCAATATGGATCAAATTTACCTCTTTTAATATTTTCCATATTTATAACATGTTGATTTTTTTTAAGGACAAGATCACCAATGTTAAATTCTCATTCTTTTAAATGTTGATTATACACACACTTTACTCCTTCCTGATAAATGTGTAGGTAGTTGAGTGTTTTTGTTTGACATTCATCTAATAGTTATAGTTGGGATAGTCATGGTTGATGGTAGTATTATTCATAAATTATGTACTTAATGAAAATTCAAAGAGAAGGGATTTTAATTTCTAGAGGAATAATAACCTATGTGCCATAAACTAAATAAAATGGGGTGGCACCTATTAGAGGTATTAAAACAATTGTGTCTCCCCTTCCACACTAATAATTAGATTCATCAAAGAACATATTCATTTGATATTCTATATCTATATGAGATAAGGAGGTTATGGATTCATCCAAAAATTCATAGTTATATGATTGATTGTGAGTCAGAGGTGCTTCTACCAACTGGTCTATAATGATTTGTCACTTGATTAATTTTTGGTGGAGGGACTCAAGGTCAAAATTAAAAGGGTAAGTACTTAAAAGGGTTAGTATTAGTAATTATATATATTTTGTGATTAAGTAAGTAATGACATAGCTTAGAATCTACAAATATGAAGGTGAGACATAGTTTTTCCATATGCGTGTAACAAGCCTCATACTCAACAAGATTGAGACTTATGTAATAAATTGCTTGTTATCTATGTTTCTTATATCGATGGGTAAACATGGCACCTAGGGCATGATATGTAACTAAGATGTATAAGTAAAATAGTTAGTCCTCATCAAGAGGAATAAAGATGGGGAGAAATAAGATAGTTATTAAGGCCATCAAAGAATTATTGATAATTTACATCCCATAGGAACTGAGTGTCTTTATTAATAAGGTGATGGAATTGATAACATCAATCTGATAAATTTGAAATAAAGTGTTAAATAGACTGTAATTTCCCTTGTATAATATGAAGTTTCTTGAGAGTAGATAGGGTGACATTTTTAAAATGGAATTATTTTTAGCTAAATCAAATTTTATTCCCTAGTGGAGATAATAAACCTAAGAGTTTTATTGAAAATACCCAAAAACACACTTATGGGGATTGAGATGAATAGGCAAAACTTTTATTGAGAATTTAGAGATGGTCCTTATGGAGTTTGGATTTACTGAGGAGATGATCCACATAATATTTAATGATTTTGTGGTTTGGGTCATGAAATATATAGGTCATGGCACATTGTTAAGTTTCCCTAGAATTCTTTAATCCAAAAGGCATGAAACTATAATTTAAATTTCCCCATAGGATAATGAAGGAAGTTTTATGTTGGTCTTCAAGGGAAATAAGGATTTGATTATACCCATAGAATCTGTCTATGAGAGATAAAATTCCATAGACGGCCATAAGGTCTACAAGCTGATCAATATTAGGTAGAGAAAAAACATATTTAGGACAAGTAAGGTTTAGGCCACAAAAATTATTATAGAGGTGTAGTACCCCAGATGGTTTTGTGTCAGGCACAATATTGGGCACCCATTGAGGGTAATCATTAGGTTGGATGAAATTAGCTAATAAATATGTTGTAGTTCTTCTTTAACTAGAAGTGCCACATGTAGGTTCATCTTTTAGAGCTTTTGTTTGTCTAGTTTAGCTTTAGGGATGGTGACAATGTTATGGAAAACTATAACAAGGTTGATTCCTAACATGTCCTTGTAAGACTTGATAAAAGACTAACAATGGTTAGCTAACAATGTAGTGAAATCCTAGTGTTATTGGTAATCTAATACTTGACTAACTTTGATATTTCATGGGACTTCTCATGTATTGATATTAATATTGATGTTGACCTCATTTGAAAAATTAGGAGTTTTAGATGGAAAGTATTTTCATAAGTATGTATCTCCTATCCCCAAATATGTTAAGATAGAGTCATCATCTTGACATTGAATAATCAACATTGATGGAGAATATTTTTCTATCATGTTGGGGATAGTTAGGGGAATATATTTAGTTTCATTATTATTTGGTATGTGACCAGTCCTAGATCAAGATTATTGTTAAAAAAAAAGTTAAGTAGGATGGATATGACGTCATTAGTTTTTGAAGGAGAGTTAGGTAAGGATGGAAATGGGATATCATAGATGTCCAAAGTGGTGTTGAGTAGTGATGACAAGGTACTAGTATGGAGATGTGGATTATGAGATGCTTGAAGGAGTTTTTTGAAATCTAAACCATATTTTTCATGTGGTTTTATACTATCACTAAATGTGACCTCATGCAGTACTTATTCATAATGTCTTATGATTAAGCCCTTTTAAGCACACTACTAAAAATAAGTCTAGGCAATGTGTGGCTTATCAAGGAAAGAGAAACTTAAGGAAAATAGTTTTGTGTGAGATTGATTTTCATGATATAAAGGGGATTGATCAATCCCTTCATATATCAAATGGGTATAAAGGTGAGAAGGACCAAAGGGGATAACCTATCCGAGGTTAGGATAATAGATGGGATATTTGTCAGGGGACACATGTTTTTGAAGAGTAGGCAAGTTTTTAAGTGTCAATAGTTGATATTTACTTAATGAGAGTTATTGAAGCATGGAGTCAAAGGAATCATTATGAATTTAAGATGAGTGGATTGATGCACTAGATGATGACTAACTTGACAATGATGGTGTTGAGTCTTTTAGAGTGATCAAGACATAACCAAGTTGATAGGTTAAATTGAATGTTTAAATAAATAATGATCTACTAGGATAATGTAAATTGTGATTTCATACACATATTTGAGGCACCAATGTAAGTTAGAGGGGACATAACACATATAATAGATCCAAGGATGCCCTAGTAAGATGTTATATTGAAATTCCCCTTATACCACATAAAATAGCTTAGGGAGGGTACATGCACTGACTTGGATAAGGAGGATGATAGTTCTAAATGTAATAGCTATAGTGTAATTAAATGCTCATATAACAACTAGGGTTTGGGATATGATGGATTATAGTAATTAGAATTGTTTGAAAGCATGTGTTGAGATAATGTTTATATTGAAACCATTATCAATCATGACCCTTTTGATAATTATTTCATCAACTTGGGTAGTGATAAATAAAGGTGGTCCTAGTCTTCAAACTATAATGAGGATACTTAAGAATCATAAAAGGTAATAGGTGAGTATGTTTGTAATGATCCTATAAAATTTGACAGAGGTTGAGGTTCATCTAGTTGAACCTAGATGGCTTGTAGTGCCTCTATCATACCTCGAAGGTGTTATTGATAATTTTGGATAAGTTTGTATAAGGACATCTTCATGGGTAGTTGGTGTAGATGTTTTAAAATTGATATACATACATACATACATACATACATACATACATATATATATATATATATATATATATATATATATATTAATTTTAAGGTATTATTATCTTGAGATATCAGTAAAATGGAGACTTTTGGTTTTAGAGTAGATGGTTTGGGTTTCTCTATAGTAGAGGTAGGGGTACTTGTAATGGAAATTTTGAATTTGTTCAAATTCTAGTTTTTTAAGCCTTGTGTCTAAGACTATGTGCCTATGTTTATTGTGTCAATTTTTAATAGTGGTTGGTTTGTTGAAGTTATAGAGTTACTCATATTTGGAGGACTTGTGGAGTTGTTAGAAGATAATTGGTCAAGGTTGGAGTTGAGGATATTATCCATGCCTTTTGATGTTTATTTTGATTTTTATTATAAATTATTTAAGGCATATACCATGTTAGTCTTGGAGATGATTGTGGTTTTGGTGTCTTGTTTAAAAATAGGATCAGGATAAGGTTGTACATTTAATATGTCATCTTCCTCCAAGAGATCCTGGATCATGACCCTGAGAGAATTATAATTCTTAGTATCATGTCCTGGTATCTTATGGTAGGCACATATCTTATCTCCCTTGTACCATGTTAGATTTTGTAAATGAGGAATAATAGGTTTGATGGGTGGTAACATAATGAGGTAAGTTTATAGAAGTTGATCAAGGATGGTAGAATATGACCCCTATAATGGGTCTTAGTGGGATTTTATCATTATTTGGGTTATATTTTTTTGGACCATGCTTACCCTGAAGTATTCATTTTTATGTTGATTATATCAACAGTCTTAATGGGTGGTAGAGGTATCTTAGATAAGTTTTGGGGATAATAAAAAGCCAAATTATTGATATGGGGAATAGGTGTTGGTAATATGGGTGGAAGGTTTTGAGATATCTTAGGTCATATTGACTAATTTGACCCAAAGTCAAATTAAGTCAACCCCTATATAGTTGAAACTTGTTATATGATCTATTATCATGTAAAATGTGTACCATGGTCTTAATAAGGTCAAACATTATGTTTTCACCCTTGTCACATTTGTTAATTTGTTCTAAGTCATTCTAAGGTCAATTTTTGAGTCATTTAATGAAGTGGTATGGTTTCCATAAGAGTAAAATTGTTCTAAAATCATATACAACGTCCCACATGTTATAATATGTTAAACCATTTTGAGACTAACATTCTACAAGTTCCATATTAAAAATAAGATCAGTTGGAAAAGTGGGAGTTTTAGTTGTTATAAATCTTTTAAAACACATTTAGAATATGGGATGACTTCAAAAGTGTCTCTTCAAGTCCCCTTAGTTCACTTCCATGATCATGTAGCTTTAAAACCTCTCTTTCCCATCGATCTCCTAGATAAGGCAAAAAGGTCAACCAATCTTCCTTTAGTACGGATAGGAGGAGGTGAGTAAAATTAAGTGCACTTGGAAGATGGTATTACTCCCTTTTTAATTTAAATTCATGGTAATAATTATAGGTTTGGTTTTATGTTCTTCATGAACCATTTATAAGAGTGTTAGTGATTCTTTTATTCTTGCACATCCCCATAGTCTTCAATTTTCTCCTCTATTTGGATTAGTCTAAGAAATTTAAGTGTTTTAAATGATATTGAATAGTGTGAAAATATTTATCATATGATACTTATTTTGGTTTGAATTTTTAAAGGTTAAAAATGAGTATAAATGTCTCATTTTGCTAGTGGAAGGCACCATGGAAGTCTATAGATAGTGCTTCACCTGTACAAATTTTGTTTTTCTATGAATAGCTTCAGAAAAAGGATGAAATGTTTTATTTAAACATTGAGAGTATATTATATTATAATTATTCATGAAGTTTTTGGTTTCAAGAGTTTCCTTTATGATATGCAAATCCTAGGATACTTGACACAATCAATTAGATTTGGAGTAGGCATCTACAAGTTTCAAATTCAAACCTGAAGGAAATATTAAGATATGAAAGGAAACATAGTGGTGTTGAATTTTTTGAACTAAATGAGGTCTTAAAAAATTATATGAACCTAGTGAGATATCATTAAGATGATGACAAGGTTACTAAATTGGCACCCAGTCATGTATCTGATGTTCACTATAGATAGTCTTCAACGGTGGTCTAAGGATAGTACAAATGAGATAGAGGAGTATTGAGATGAAATGGTTGAACTCATTTGAGACCTTTAATTAGGTGTAAGAACATATATAAGACCATTTTTATAATTTTAGATTCATTATGTGTAGTCAAACTAGAGTTTAATATTTTTAAGCTAGGTAAGTTGCATTTTAGACAACTTACCTTAACTTCTCCAAATGAGGTTTTGCTCCTATACTATGACATCCCATGGTGAATTTATTTGAAGTTTTCATATGCCTAATGGTCTATATATTATAGTATAATCCTAAAGATAATGTTTTGACATAAATATAAAGTTGTCTAATCAGGAGAAGGTGATGTAAGTAGGCTTCCAATTCAAGCAACTTCTGACTGTATATTTTCAATAATATATAATGCATCAATCTAAAATGATCTTACAACATAACAATGACCTATAGTCAATTATATACATGGTTTATAGGCATGAAATGATCTCAATTAGGAGTGAAATTAAATCTAATGACTATAAGATAAATAAGGATGAAAGGAAACTCATGCATATGATCACCTATAGGTCTCATACCCCCAAACAATATCTAAAGTCTGACTATATACCCACAGAGTTGATGGTGAGAGACAAGAAGTTGAGAGATTTATAGACATAGATGTTCAATAAAGATGGAATTGATCCAATGATTTTAGAAAGAAAAAGATAAATTAATGAAGTATTTATATATAAATTAAAACTAAAGAGGTCATTGGGACTCTCCCTGATTGTCACCTATATGTGACATAGTTAACATAGTCCAAGGACTGACCTAGGCAAGTAGAGAGAGGTAGTTTAGAAAGTTGGTAGAGGTGTATGATAGATAAATAACACTAAATAAAATCTCATATTGGTAATTAAACATTAAAAATTACTCTCAAGAAGTAAAGATATCAACCTACAATCATGGCTCAAGGCTTTCAGGTCCAAACATAATTTTATGCACAGTCCTTATAGTCTCATAAGTTTGTCTTAAAGAGTTGAAGTATTGAAGACTCTATGGGTGTGATCCATATATGAAAATATGTTAAAATGGCCAAAAATACATAATTAATCCATACATAACCTCATCTTGACCAATAAAATAGGGGAGATGCCCTCTACTTTCTCTTAGATAGAGGGCATTATAGGAGTAAGATGACTATATGTTTGGTGTGTAGATGTTAAGAGAATATGATGGGGGTAGTTTTAATATTTTATAAAGGTGTGAATAGATGTAATGAGGGTAAAAAAATGTTTAAAATCATTCATAGTCATTGGAAACCATTCAGAGGTGGCCATGGGTAATGAAACACAGTTAGGCCTATTAGGCCTAAGACTAGACCTAAGCCCTAACAATGCTCAACTCAACTTATAAGACCATATTACCATTAAAATTCAATTTATATCCTTAAATTGGAGTTATATAGTCTCTTAGATCCATTTTTTTGTAGATATTTATGCCAAGTTGGTTATTTTGACCCAATTATATGACATGGGTGTCCAGAATGTAGTCAAAGAGCTCTAGAGCCATCTTCAAGTTCTCATATATGTATGTAATTATTTAATGGTACCTAAAGAACTTGGGGAGAGTTTAAGGGGGTCTTGTAACCCAACTTTGTGTATTTTTTTCAAAATTTATATGTCTAACTTCTATGAACAATCATTAATAGTCCAAGACACCTAAAACCCTCTCAAACCCCTAGTTTGGACTTGATGGAGTAGATATCAACGGATTTGAATTAAAATTTGGTTAAATGGTCATGAAAGTGATTTTTAAATATCAATAACTCACCTAGTATCCATGACACCCATTTGGTATGTACTATCACTTATATGAACAAGTCTATTTCTAGGTTTATTGAAAGTTTTATTATGTTTTACAGGTACAAAGAAAAACTGGTGGATGAAGTCCATTTAAGGAGTTAAATAGGGAATTATTATAAATCCATATATTAATTTATCACCATATATAATCATGTAAACATCTCTACTAATAAGTTTTGTATAGATGGTCTTGGATAGATAGTGAAAATAAGAAGTGACTGCCTAGTGATAAGATGAGAAGCTTGATAGTGTATCCTTTTAAGGTCATCATAATGGATTAGAATAAAAAGGGTTTATAAATATGTGTCATAAAACCTATTCCATGTATTTTATTTAACAATTACATATCATCTTGGTGACAAATGTGAAGAGTGAGGCCTAGAAGACCAATGAGTGACTACTGATAGTGAATGAAAGTGTCATGAAGAAGGCTATCAGTTAGGGGAGTATTTGATGACTATAATATATTATTTACAACCTCCCTAAGAAATTTCATATGTTTCAAGTCTTCCTAGTCTATTTTCAAGTGGTCAAGAGATGCTTCATCATGAAGGTAGTTTTAAGAGGGTTAGTTGAAGAGTCTCTACACCAGTTTAAAGAGTTTTTCATCCTTCAAATGGAAACTTATCCAAGAAGACCTTCATGGTATATTATACACTTAATTATTTTTAAATGTAACTATTTTACAAGTTTTGACACCTGATATTGTGACCTTTCATCTTCTATTCTTATCTCTCCTCTCACATGCTTTATAAATGTAAGCCATTTTAGCTTTTATAATGAAATCCACACCTAATATGGAGAATCCCTTCTAGTTTGAATATTGTATTTAAATTTTAAATAAATATTTCAAATCTGGCTTTTATCTCATCAAATTCTTTTCTAAGCATGTGAAGTGGTGTGTAGTGAAGTGCCAAGTGATAAGTATATATCTTTGCCTTCTCTTTGCTCTTCCATGTTTGATACAAGTAGTTTTCAATCTAACAGGTCACATGAAGTGTATTTAAGTGTATTTTTCTACCTATAAGTGTAAAGATTAGAATTAATGTCTAAAATTTGACCTCATGTTCACTCACCTTGATTAGTTTAATACATATCACCTCCATGTTTGAAATACTTATGTTAAATCAATCTAGGATGTTGAAACTAGTATTGTGAGTCAAGTTTCATAGTGCAATTGTTTATTAGTCTAGTGTAGATCATTATGGTGTATCACCTCATTAGATTAGTTTACTTTCATGTTTATTTCTATCCCTTTTCATCCAAGTAATCAAGTAGTGTAGGTGATAAGTAAGAAAAGAAAAATCAAGGGAGCTAACCCTTAAACCTAGATATTTACCTCTGTTATAGGCAACCCATAGGTCTATATGTATTCCAATGTTTCAATCAATATAGCATAGGATTTAACAACCATATCTAGTGTGTAATATTTAATGACAATAGTTATGATGCCCAATGGGACTATTATCTCAAGTACATCTTGTCAAGGTAATGTTGGTTTTGACAATATCACAACTACATATGGTGTTCTACTCAACATTTGGCAAATCCATTTAAGGTAATATCTAGTTATAGACCAATTTTTGTCATTTATTTTATTCATACTTCATGGTCCTTACTATTTCAACTAATAGTATAGGTATCAATCCCATAAACCCACTATTTCAACTTGAACATCCTCTTGAAGTTTAACACCTTAAACCTATCTTGACCTTTGAATAATAAGAGGACTTTTCAAGTCAAGAATATCAAGAAATTAAGAGGAAATTGAGGACAACATAAATAGGCATCATCTATTCCCAACATTTAACACTAAAACTCCCATACATCTCAATGCATATGATGATATACATCCTAATTCTATTGAGAGTGTTCCCGCTTTCAATAGCAAAGATCATGTCATCCCTAGTGAGAATATTAGGGACATATTTAACATATTTATCTTTCATAATGTTACTAAATTAAATATTTCAATTAGACTACTTTCCATGTCCCTTAGAGGAAAGTCCCTTCACTAGTATAGGACATTTTTGGGGGGATGTATCACCACTTGGGATTATTTTGGAGAGTTTTTAACCTCAAGGTTTGAAGACAAAAGTTATCACACATCACTCATTCATTAGCTTAATATAATTCAAAGAGGTCCTAAGGATACTATGTATGACTTTAATGAGAGATTTTAAATAACTTGGTATAGGCTACCTCCTCCCATGAGACCACTTAAAAGCTTTGTTTTCCCTTCATATCTAAGGTATATTGGAAATGACTCAACCATCACATTACATTCTATGGGTGGTTACACCTTACTTAAAGCATATTACATATCCATTAAAAATAAGAATGACACAATACAAGATATAAAAATACCTCCAAAAGTATCCATGCCTCTTCTACCTAGTATGTTTGTTTCTACTCCAAGTGTTGCTAAAATCCCTAATGCAAATACCAAGTCTATAACTTCCCCTAATAAGGTAGAAGATACCATTTATTGTAAAACAAGATCTAATGCCTTTGAGACTCAAGTTAGGAAACTAAATATATAATATGGAGTTAATCAAAACCACTCTCCCTATTATAAATAAGGAAATAGGTTCCCACCTTAGCAATATGGTCATGGTAGAGGGAAAAGACAACCTGACTTCAATAATCCACCCAATGCATATAACCCAACTTCCACATCCAATACAAGAGCCATGGTCTTGGTTCATAGTAACTTAGTCTAAGGAGAACAATGGTATCAAGGATAATAAACTAATTCTAATGAATGTGGTGAAAAATATTTGGTATCTCAAGGATGAGTTACTCCTCAATTATTAGTAGAAGATGAGAACTTCATGCAAGAAAATGAAGAATGGAATCCCCAAAGAGTGAACCTTTAAAAATTTCTAGTGGAATATCATTTGTCCTCAATCAAAATACTTTAGTTGAATCTAATACCATATCAAAGAGGAAAGATTTGTTATAGTTCCATAGTGTTGATACAAGCCCAAGTAACCCTCCTATAAGGTAGCAAGGTATGGCTACAAGTGTGGTAGTCCCTACAACTTCTGCACCTATTTCAAATCATAATGTAGGAAGGGTAACTCAAATTACTCCAATAACTCAAGATAAAGGCACTTATTTGCCTTTAAGAATACAAGAAAAGTAAAATGTTCATTCTTTGAACATCATTGATTCTTTGAATAATTCTAAAGCTAGTATCTCTCTTTGGGAAGTGCTTCACATACCTAGTCAAAAGGAGCTTCTTTAAAAGCAATTGTCCCAAATTCACCTCAATCCTAAACCATAAATATATGGTAATTTTGAAATCACAAATATTCCCACTCACATTATTGAATCCTCTTCCAAATCTGAAAGGCCTCCACCCTTCTACCTCAATCTCATTATGGGAGACAAGCTTGTTCATAATTGCATTGTGGATAGTGGGGTAAGTACCTTAGTGATGCCCAAGCTTGTGGTAGATAAATTAGGTTTTAAATATGAAACATAAAGGGAGTGATAAAACTTGATGGGACACTATCTAATTCAATGGGACTTATCAAAGGTTTTAGATTTTTCCTTCATTATTGTTCAAGCTTTCTTATCCTTCAAGATATAGTAGTGGTTGATTTGCCTACCCACTTTTATATCTTCCTCTCAAGAGATTTCATAGCCAAGATAAGAGGCTACCTCTTAGCTGACTAGTCCTTATTGGCCTTCAAGATAAGGTATGGAACAAAATTAAATATTGGAACTAAACCATTGGCTAAGTTTCATATTGATCCATATGTGGAAGAAATCCCTAATCTCAATTATACAATCAATGATCAAGAGGAGTATGTTATGGATGAGAGAGCATCCTCTAAAATTGAGGGCATATCTAACCTTTTCCTAGATGAGTATTATTTTTATAATTATGGACATGATCCATACACTTTCATTGAGAAAAGTGATCTTGGCACATACATTAAGGTTAAAGTACAATAATATGTCACACTATCTAGGTAGAAAAATAGTAAAAAAATAAAAAAATCCCAAACAAAACTTAATGATTTTTATAAAAATCATGAAAATGTAAATGCACTAAATATTTATATATATATTATAAAACATATTTGTTAATTAATTTAAATGATCTAAACTAAATATATTCTGAGGATAAGATGAAAGTGTATATGGCCGCTTTATGCCAAAAACTAGGACAGACTATTATGATTTAACCCATTATCCATGAGGAAGGTGATGGAAAATCTAAGGTAAGATTTGAAAATTCATTTCCACAAGGTATTGAGGGTAAATACCTTATTCATCTGCATGATGATGATGTTTTTCAAAGTATCGTATATTAAGATAATCATGAAGATAATGCCATTATGCCTACATAAGATAGAGGAGTCCATGAAGGCGACAACCATGAAGAACAAAATGACCTATGGCAATAATTTCATGCCATAGTTAAAGAATTTGAATATTTGAGTAAGTCAACTTATCCTCATAAAAAGTGTGAATCTGGTAGTAAGGTGGTTGATGAATCTCCTAAGCATTAAGGAGAGTGTCTTGTTAAGCATTAGGATGAATGTCTAACCACTATCAAGAAGATTATAGTCATGAAGTAGTCTAGTGAAGCCAAGGAAAAAAGTTATGTGATTGAGGAGAATTCTATACCTCAATATGAATTTGAATCACTTTAAAATATGTTAGATCATAAGGAAGACAAGCTTTATGTTTCTATACACCTAGTACATCATATTCTAGAAGAAGAAGAAGTTAAGGTAACTTTGAGGACCCCCAAGTTTGAGGGGTGTCAATTGAGCATGATAGAAGTTAAGACAAATGTAAATTCAAGTGAACCTTTAAAATAGAAAGATGAAGAATTCATGAGATCTCTAGGTGACATACTTTCAATCAACAGAAGGTCTAAACATGGTAAGTCATTTGACTATCTACATAAGCAAGTGTTTATTACTAAGTATGATTCACATGGTGGATTACTTTCATGGATAAATAGTGATGAAAGAGGTAATATCTTTGGACTTTTTTTAATTAATAGCTAATTTTATTCACCTCAAGTGTTTGAGGTCTTGATACATACTAGGATAGGTGTGCTTTGCTTATGTTGTGTGTTATTTCCCTAAGTGTTCTTGAGAACACAAGTGTGTTTATTTTGGTGTGTTGTATTGTGTGTTTGTTTATTGTTTTTAGTGTATGTTATGTGTTATTTCATAGTAAATTCAATGTTGATAAAGTTTATAGGTGACTTCATAGCCTAATGGATAGGAGAAGGCTATTGGTCTTTGGCATAAATGGTTTGCCACCCCTAGGAAATTGCCAAAATGTTGACTAATTTGACCCCAAGTCAAATTAAGTCAACCCCCTATATAGTTTAAACTTTTTATAGGGTCTCATAGGGTGTAAAATGTGTAACATGGTATTAATAAGGTCAAACATTATGTTTTCACCCTTGTCACATTTGTTAATTTATCCTAAGTCATTCTAAGGTTAAATTTTGAATCATTTAATGAAGTGGTATGATCTCCATAGGAGGAAAAGTGTTCCAAAATCATATAAAACATCCCAAATATCATAATATGTTAAATAAACCATTTTTAGACCAACATTTTATAGGTTCCATGTTGAAAATAATAAGATTAATTGGAAAAGTGGGAGTTTCAATTATTGTATGGCCTGTACAACAAATTTAGCATGTTAGATGACTTCAAAATTGTCTCTTTAGGTCCCCTCAGTTCACTTCCACACTTAGGTAGATTTTATAGGCTCAAAAATGGTAAAACCCAACCTCTCTTTCCCATCACTCTCTTAAACAAGTCAAAAAAGTCACCCAATCTTCCTTCAATATAAGTAGAAGGAGGTGAGTCAAATCAAGTACACTTGGTGGATGGTAGTACTCCTTTTGTACTTTCAATTCATGGAAATATTCATAGATTTTATTTTTTGTGATTCATGAACCATTACTAAGAGTGATAGTGACTCTTTTTTTCCTACACATCTCCATGGCCTTTAGTTTTATCCTCTATATAGATTGGTCTATGAAAGTCAAGTGTTGTACATGACATTGAATAGTGTGAACATATTTATCATATGGTTATCAGTTTTTTTTGTACGTGTGGAGGTCAAAAATGAGAAAAATATCTCATTTTGTTAATGGAAGGCACCATGGAAGTATTCAGATAGTGATTCACCTGTGCAGAATTTATTTTTGTAAATGGATTTAGTACAAGGATGAAATATTTTCTTTCAAAATTTGAGAGTGTATTGGATCATAATTATTCATGAAGTTTTTGGTTTCAAAATTTTCCTTTATGATATGTAAATCCTAAGCTACTTGACACAGTCAAGTAGCTTTGGAGTAGGAATCTACAGGTTTCAAGTTCAAAACTAAAGGAAACATTAAGATATGAAATGAAACATAGTGGTGTTAAAGGTTTTCAAATTAACTTGTTATAGGTATAATTACTAAGAGGGGGTTGAATTAGTGAGCTCAAATAATACAACTTCAATTATAATATTTACAAACACTTAATTAGTTACCACAAACATTCATAAAACATACACATCATTCATAGTAATGAACAAGAGGCCAATGCAAGATCAATTGCATAACACATGACATACATGGGAAACCCTCTTAGGGAATAAAATCCATTTGAACCTGAAATTGGACTACTATCCTATAATAACATGAACCAATTTAGACCATCTACAAATGATCAAGGAACTACCATTCATGATTTTAGTGAGACTACAATCCCACAAGGAGATATTACACCTATCTAGCTGAGCTACCACAACAACTAGATTTTTTTTAAAAATTACCTTTTAAGGAGGATGATACCCCTTATATGTTGAGCTACCATAACAACATGTATGAACACATCCACCTTTTTAATGATGTCTTCAACACTTGATGATGAACCTTTGATTATCACTCTTAACCTTTGCTCATACTCAAAAAACAAGAGCACTATTCTATTAATATAATTATGACCTATAGGCCATAAAAATAGTCCTCAATCTATTCTACTCTCCAAATCATCGATAGGGAACTCTACCTCTCCTTTTCTCAATAATTCACACACACAATCCTCTCTCCAATCTCTCCAAATTCTCTTTCACAAAAATCTATAAAGCATTAGGAAACATGATAATCACTACCTTGGCCAACCATTAAGCATGCCTTAATCCTTAAATCATCTCTCATATCAATAAATTGCTCAAAAAAATCTTCATATTTCAACCATAGCATCTATAATTCACCCTTAAGGAACTACACCTTTTAATAAGGCCCTTATAGCCCTTATAGATCTCATATGAACCCATTCACTCCTTTATCACTTCATTGAAAAAAAATATCATAGATCCACTATAAAAAACATGGACGCATTCCTTATGTCCTCTTCACCATCTTAAAATGATCACAATCATCTTATCTCACCTCTGCATATGCTCAAACAACTCAAACACTGACCTAGTGCATATGAACACCATGAATGAATACACAATCAAATTCTTAAGAATTATTCATAATCAATATAGATTGATCACACCTCTAAAATACACAGAAAGAATCCTCATGGAGTCTACAACACTCCCCAAATCCAATTCATCAAGATGCATCAAAACAATATCTATATAAGCTCAATTTTTCTTCTCAAGTCACTTACAGAATAAGCACAAACACATAGTAAAATTTGAACATTAATATCTTTTATTTTACACACTTTCATATCTTCAAAATAGGTTTATTATATGGACCATATATTCTTCTTCATCTTTTATTTTAATGTCATAGGAAAATTCTATCTAGATCAAAAGATATGTCCCAATATGAGACACTAGTTTTTCCCTTATTAAATTTGAATATTTAAATGACAACGGTCATAGTTAAACTTTGACCACTTTTCTTGCACCTCATGTCCTCTTAACTTTATATCAATCATGTAGCTTCGATATTTTCTAATCTTTAACACATAGGCACCAATGCTCAAATGTTAAACCTTAGTCACTTTGACCTCATCTCGTGCACCCTTAAAATATTGATTCAATATGCACTATCGATCTTTGTAGATCAACCAAGTATTTTAACTAGAAATTCTCACCATTCGATCAAACTATATGATCACCCTCTCACCATTTATCTTTATCCTTTACCTTTGGTCAATTATTAAATAATGTGCACTTTTTACCATCTCACTCAACATGCACCATTGATCTTGATTTGTATGATCACCCATGCACCATTAGATCTTCATTTGGTCCTAAACTTTAACTCTTAAAAAATTGACCAAGTATGGAGACCCTTTCAATATACCTAGAAGGCCAATTTTGGACAAATATATCTTTTTATGCGATTGATCTCATGTCCTGTAAATTTCACCATATGTTCTCCTTTAAAAGATAAATCCAACCATGTATCAAAATACTCATAAAGCCTTCACATGTGTGAGATATAATGAAATTAAAATGACTTCTCAAAATCTTTTATCACAGAGCCAACTATGCTGAGAATTTATTTGGGAAATGAACTTTGTTTCTACATAACTTTTACCTTGCTTTGGTACATGATCTAAAATTTAGTGAAAATCAACTATGCACAAAATTGAATAAACCCATGTAATCACCTTCACCTAAAACATACACACATGAGAGATATTCCATCATCAAAATCCTTAATAGGTTCTTTTTACCACATTGCAAATTTTGCTAAGTATGGGAAAACACTGTCAAAATGCTTGGGATCCTAACTTTGCACATGCATATATTTTTATGTACTTAGCCATGATCTAAGAATTAGTTCATAGAAACTAGAAACAAAAATAAACAAACCAATATAATTATTTTTTCTTGACACCTCCACTCGTGTGAATTATTACCTCATCAACATGCTTACTCAACTCTACTTGAGCCCTTTTGTAAATTTGGCTAAGTATGGGAACATAGTGAATTCTATTTAAGTATCCAAATTTTCATCCTCATATCTTTGACTATGATTTATTTCATGACTTGAGATCTAGTGCATAATAACTAGGGACTGGTGTAATCATAAGCATATGACCAACTCCCCCGAACTCATCCACACATGGTAATTATGACATCATCAAATTACCTACTCATATTTTTTTGCCATTAGACAAAAAAGTTTAGATAAACATAATGAAGAACCAGATGAGTACCACTCATGTACGCAAGATCAAAAAGCATATAACACCTCTTATGGGACCTCTTTTACATGATCAATACTTTAGACTTATCCTTAAACGTCTCAAACCATGAAAAATCTAAAGATCAACCAAGCCTTCTTCAAGCATACTAGGACAAGCACATTGTACACTTTGTCATTGTCACATAGACTACAAAGATTCTTCATCCACTCACTAGGACACATCCATGACATCACCATGACATCACTGATAACTCTCTAACAATTTCCCCTTTGTCATTGATGTCAACAACCATCATATATAGTAATATACAGCTCACCTTCTCTCTCTTCAAACACTCCCAGAATAATAAATTTCTCCCCCTTTGACACAATGATAAAGTGGGTAAAAACTGATCCTAAATACAAAAAAATACCATAAATAGGAAAGGACCATCTTATAAAGATGATACAAACTCCCCCTTACCTTGAGCCTACCTTTTCTTTACCTTGTCAACTTTCTCTTGCTCCATGCCAACACTCTCTTCAATCGAGCATTGAAACCAATGAAGAAAGAACATATAAAACCATATAAATATGATGGAATAAATAAATAAACATATAAGAGAGACTCACCCTAATAACTTTGAGTAATTACACCTTTTGATCATCTTTAGATCTCCACACATCATGAAGAACCACCACATATGCTAACTAGAAATCTCTCTCAAGCTGCCACGAAGACCACCAAAAGAAATTCATGCCACTCACAAAATAGGAAAAATTAATTAAAACAAATGTATAACTTACCTTTAAATAAACATACTTTGATCTTTTGGAGAAACTAAGCAAAATCACTCTTCTTCAAACTAGGCCTATCTAGCCTTCTTGTAGCCCTACCTGGAACTTGCGAAACCCACAATTTTTAATAGACACATCTTCAAAACTTGAAAATTCATATCTATATCACTCTCATATTCACCCTTAATTAAATTAATTTTAATCACTAGGCTCATCCTATGTAACATACTTCCTTCATAAATATACTAGCCAATTAACCCTCCATATTGATAAAAACATGAATATCTTGAGAACTACAAACGTTAAAATCTTTATGAAGCTTGATTTGACAACCCATTTGGCACTAAAAACCTATTAATAATCCTTATATATAAATTCACAAGGCAAACCACTTTTCTATCATATCCAAAAACCCTAGAGTCTCAAAACAAACAGGGTCAAGAAACCTCTTTCTGGTCAGTGTACACCTCTAAAGCTTATTGAACAACTAGAGACACCCATCACACACTTTTGGACAAAAAATTGAGACTTCATACCTTTGGGAGCCTTTAATTCCTATAACCCATTTTAGGCCTACTTGCCTTTAAACCAAAAACTAATAAAATTGAGAGCACTCAAAATTCTCTAATTTGACTTCAACATAATTTTAGACCATAAAACCACCTAGAACAAGATATAATAAGATCAAAAGACCTCTCTAAGAAAAATATCATCTTGAAAAAACACAAATCCTCTTTTTCCACTTGGAAACCTTCAATCTGACCCTGTAGACTAACCATATATAGCTATCAACATCGTGACATCACTATAATGTCACTATAGCATATCTTCCACCTAAACATACCTACTCCTATATAAAAAAATTCATCTCTAGCCTTATAAAACATTTTGAAGAACACCACAACAATGTTTGCTTCTCCACTGAAAGGAGTCTCTTAAGAAGCATAGATATAGACCTCCTCTACACCATAATACTCTAAAACAAGATATCCTCATATTCCTTCTCCTCCTTGGTAATCTAATACTTATATTTATTATTCTTCTTCTTTGGTTTAAGATAAATAACTTCCTCATCCATTACAACATTCTCTTTTTCTTCTATGATTGGATTATTAAAACATGGAGATGACATAGATTCATGACATACTTTTTCATCTATATAGTATTTCTTGTATCTTGGAACCTCATCACTAGGAACTTGTTCAAAAATAGTAGATGCTCATTTGGATCCATACATACCTTAAAACTAGCTTCAACCAACACCTTGGTCTTCTCTTTGAGATTGGTCTCTTCATTCTTAACATGAATAGACAATGAGACCTCTTAACACTCTTAAAATTTTATATCTTTCTCCACCATAGAAAATAGATTAATTGGACCTACAGACTCATAATGACTCACGCTTGTCACCTTTGGCTTCCATGTGTTAACTTGCCTTCTTCCTTGCACTCGAGGATCCTGATTGAACTCATTTTGACTTGATGGTCTTTGTTTGTAGAATCTAAAAATATGACCTCTCTATTCACAATTGTATCACACCATACCCCTTGATGGAAATATAATTTGTCTTATAATGTTTAGATATAAACTTGTAATATGTCCTTTGTCATGACAAATAAAACAACCTCCCCTTTTTAAAGAGGACTCAACTTTTCTAATCTTATATGGAAAATGGTTTGCAAAGTGTCCCACATCAAGATAGTTGAAGCACTTAATTTTAATCACACCTTTTGACTAATGACTCCCATCATAGTTACATGTAAACTCATTTCTAACAGGTCTCTTGCATTCTCTATCTTTATGCCCAAATTGATTACATGTGAAATAGTAACCATTAAATCTTGCATACCTCATAGTATTTGGCTATCTAATCTGATTTGTCTTCATTCTACTAGCACCTTCAGTCCTTGTTTGATGATTTGTCTTCAAAGTATGATTTTCCTTGCTCACATTAGTCTTCATCTTGTCTTGAGTTACATTATTTTTTTCTTCTTCATATCCAAGACTAATTTTATCACTAGCATGCTTTTGAACACTCATAATATTATCTAGATCACATGAGCTTTTTAAAATCTCACAAATATATTTGCTTTACTAGTAGATTTTTCTAACTCATATTTCAAAGATATAATATTATAAGTATACCTTGAAGATTCTTCTTCTTTGGCTCTTATACTTTTATACAAAGATTCTAACATAGAATTAAAAAACATGACAACACCTTCATGATCCCTAGAGTCTTCAACCAATATTGCCTCAAACACACTAAATTTCTCCTCATATTATTTGAGATTATATTTCATCTTATTATTGATCTTATTCTTAATCTTTAGTTCTCTGAGAGCATTCATCAATATAGTCTCATAGTCCATCTCATTTTCATCATCATCATCATCTAAATTACTCCAAGTAGACACCTTCTGATGTGAGTAGATTCCTTCTTTAGCCATGAACAGAGCTTCATCTTCAGTAGGACCATCATCTTCATGATCATATTTTGAGTCACTATCTTCACTCTCATCTGATGAACTACAATCTTATTTGGTATAGAGACTCTTTTTGTTCTTGAAGGATTTGTTCTTGTTATTATACTTTATAAACCCTTTCTTCCTATATGTCTTCTTTTCATCATCTTGGACTTCACCATGATCTTCATTACCTTTTTTTCATGCTTATGAGGTCACTTATGAGAAAAATTTCCTATCTCTTGACAGTTGAAACATTTGAATGGTAGTCTACCCTTATACTTCCCTAAGCCTATGTTCAATTTCCTAGTAATCAAAGCAATTAGTTTATCATCATCAATATTAGATATGTCATCCTCTTTGGATTTCTTACCTTGGAAATTCCTCTTAATATTTAGCTCTATCTTGCATGTTGCTTCCTTATTTAGTGGTATATCATCATTTACTCTCATCTCATAGGTAGTAAGGGTGCCACGTAATTGATCCATCTTCAACTAAGTAATATCATGACTTTCTTCTATAGAGATACCTTTGGATTAAACTTGAGAGATAGAGACCTTAATACCTTTTTATCTACATTAGCCTTTTCAAGATTCTCTCTAAGACCTCTGATGATTTTCATAGTCTCATCAAATTTTTATAGAAAGGATATCATAAAATCTTCTTCCTTCATCTTGATACTTTCAAATTGCCTTATGTGAGTCTATAACTTAGCAATATTGACTTTTGAATCTCCTTCAAAAATGATCTACATTTTGCTCCATATCTCTTTAGCAGATTTATAATGGATTACCTTAGTGTATTCAGTTTCTTAAATATTACAAGTGATAGCATTCATTGCCTTAGAATTATTCTCAAACAACTTGTTTGTAGCTCTAGATGGAAGAGTAATAAGAACAATATAACCATACAAAATAGATTTCCATACACCAAACCCTAGGGACATAATTTATGTCCTCATCTTCACACTTTGAAAATCATAATTAGATCCATTAAACATTGGTGCTTGCTTAGTAGAGAAACTTCCTTGATGACTACCCATATTGTACCTTAGATCACCTTCAAGTTGTTAAGCCTTTACTAAATTACATACTTTGATACCAATTTTTAGAGGTACAATCATTCAGAGGGTGGGGTGAATCAATGAGCCCAAATAATCCAACTTCAATTTTGATCTTTACAAACACTTAATTAGTTACCAGAAGATTCATGAAGCATACACATCATTTATAACAATGAGCAAGAGAGACAATGCAAGATCAATCACATAACACATGACATACATGGGAAACCCTCCTGGGGAATAGAACCCACTAGAACCTATAATTTGAATACTATACTATAATAATAAGAACCAATGTAGACCATCTATAAATGATCAAGGAACTACCATTCATAATTTTAGTGATACTACAATCCCATAAGGAACTATTAGACCTATCTAACTGAGCTACCAAAACAACTAGATTTTCAGCAATTTTCACCTTGTAAGGAGGTTGTTTCCCCCTTACATGTTGATCTTCCATAACAAAACCTATGAACACATCCACCTTTATACTAATGTCTTCAACACCTGATGATGGACCTTTGATTATCACTCTTTACCTTCACTCATACTCAAATATTAAGAGCACTATTATGTCAATAGAATTATGACCTATAGGCCATACAAACAATCCTTAATATATTATACTCTTTAACTCATCCACAGGTCACTCTATCCCTCCTTCACTCAAAAATTGACACACAAAATCCTCTCTCCAATCTCTCCAAAGTTGCTTTCACAAAAATATACAAACTAACACATTTGATTTCACTATTTATAGATAAAACATGATAATCACTACATGCCTTAATCCTTAAGACATATCTCATATCAAGACATGGCTCAAAACGATCTTCATAGGTTGGCCATATCAGTTATAGGTCACCCTTAAGGAAGTACACCTTTTAATAAGGCACTTGTATCCCTTATAGGTCTTATGTGAATCCATGCACTCCTTTATCACTTCATCAAATAAAAAAATAACATAGAGATACTATAAAAAACATGGACCCATTCCTTATGTCCCCTTTGTCATCCTCAAATGATCATAGTCATCTTATCTCACCTCTGCATATGCTCAAACAACTCAAACACTAAGCTGGTGCATAATAACCTCATGATGAATACATAGTCAACTTATTAAGCATTATTCATACTCAAGATAGATTGATAACACCTCCAAAATCCATATAGAGCATCCTCATGAAATATATAACACTCCCCAGTAGTTAATTCATCAAGAGACATCAAAATTGTATCTATATAAGCTCAATTAATCTTCTCAAGTCACTTGCAAAACACAAGTATGAACACACAGTCAAAGTTTAACATTAATATATTTTACTATATGAACTTCTAGATCTTAAAAATAGGTTCATTAGATGTGCCATGGAGTCTTCTTCATCTTTTATTTTTACATTATGCACAAATTTTTTCTAGATCTAAATATGTGGCCCAAAAACCAAACACTAGTTTTTCCCTTATTAAATTTGAATATTAAAATGACAATAGCCATAGTTAAACTTTGATCACTTTGCTCACATCTCGTGTCCTCTCAAATTTAGATCAATCACACACCATTAATTTTTTCAATATTTAATGCATAAGAGCCAATGCTCAAATGTTAAACCTTAGTCACTTTAACCTCATCTCTTGCACCCTTATAATGTTGATTGAATATGCACCATTGATCTCTATAGATAAACCAAGTCTTTTAACTTGAAACTCTCACTATTTGATCAATATTTATGATCACCCAATCATCATTGATCTTTATCTTTTACCTTTGCTCATTTGTTAAAAAATGTGCACTTTTTACCATCTCACTCAACATGTATCATTGATCTTGATCTGTACGATCCCCTGAACACCATTAGATCTTCATTTGCTCTTAAACTTTAACTCTTGAAAAATTGACTAAGTATGGAGACCCTTGCAATATGCTTAGAAGGTGTTAGGGTGTGGAGCTAAAAGCTTCACTGATGCAGACATGGAGGAGGTTGCAGATGAGTTGTGGAGTGTCACAGACACCGGCGTTGGTCTGGCCAACCGACATCAGCAGGATTAGACAAGAAGGCAACCGACATCGGTCATGGATCAGCCGGCATCGGCAACCCCCAGGTGGACAGGGACCGACGTCGGTTGCCTATGTGGTTTGACTACGAGTTTATTATGAGCAATTAGCTAATGAACCAAGTGTTTGCATGATGAGAGCTAATTTTAGACTCATAGCTGTGGATCTAATTATTGTAATTAGATGTCTAATTATTGTTTGGATGAGATCTATATAATAAACTCATGGTTGTATTGGAAACTGGTTCTAGTTTGAGTTGAGCAAAGTTAGCTCCTTCTGTGTGTGAGGTGAGCAAGGGTGTTCCTCCTAGTTCCACAGTAGTACCAAGGTGGGTGCTAGTTTTGGAGAGTCAGCAAGATTCTTCAGGGGTGTAGGATCTTGGTCAGCAGGTGTGCATGGCCTATATAGGAGATCTACATGGTAAGTAAGATCATTGATCTGTAGGTGTATGTGTGTGCAAGGTCAAGGTTCACAGGTGTGCAGAACCAGGTTGATTTGTAGGTGTGCAAGATTAGATAGGACAACAACACAACAGGGAGCAGAATCAGGCAGGATCTACTTGGAGTACAGGTGTGTACTCGGATAGAGCAAAGAGGAAGGAAAGGGAGTTCCTTCCATAAGTATGGTCTGTTGAATTGTAGGTTATTACAGGTTCATGGGAGATCTACTTGAAGTACCTTGAGTACTTGTGGAGTGTGTGGAGCACTCATGGTGTGTGTGGAGCACTGGAGGTGAACACCAACTCTGTGTTTGAGTTGTGTGTTGGGACTTGAGAGAGAGAGCTTTGAGGAGAGAATTACTGTTCACTTGAGGTGTGGGAAGCCTCTGAAGAGGTGGTGGAGAAGAAGTGGCATCTTCTTTATTGTATTATTTTATGTATAAGTATTAATACAAGTTGTGTATTGTCTCTCATATCATGTGTTATTCTGATTTCTAGTTACTTGTGATTCTGGTTAATTTTTGCATATTAAGTTGCTTGGTTTGGTAATCAATTGTATGCTTCCGATGTTTCATGTATCCTGACAAGTGGTATCAGAGCTAAGGTTGCAGGAAGTAGGTTTTGTGTTTGGTTACATGTCACTCTCAGGGGTTTTTGATCGAGTGGGAGTAGAGCAATGGCAGATCAAAGTAAGATAAGAATGGAGGAGTTGAAAAGCATAGGTGGTCACCAACGGTCATATGGAAAGAAAGAGCAGGTAAAAGAATATTGTTGGTTGGTAGCAAATCAGCATGAAGGAACTGAAGATACAGATGTTGTAGGTGTTGTTGCACAGGATGCTTTGGAAGGTTTCTTGGATAAAGTTGAATCTTGGATAATAGATTCGGTTGCCTCTTTCCATGCAGCCCCAGGGAGAGGAGCTAGTGAGCCTTGCCAAAGAATTGGCAAAGGGGAAGTGAAGCTGAAATCGCAGGTGGCCAACACATGGGTGTTGAAGGAGGTCATGCAGGTCCCAGGTTTGGAGATATGGCTAATTTCTTTAGAAAGGTTGGGTGATGAGAGATGTACGAGAGCTCTCACAGTGGATGCACTTGAATTAGCTGGTGGTAAGAAAATAGGTACTCTTTATCTACTTGTTTATATTACTAATTCTTCTTTTGTTGTGGAGACGTGGCTTCGTAGGCTTGGTCACATGAGTAGGAAGGAGATGCATGTTCTTAAGTGGAAGATAGATATATTTGACAGGCTTAAGAACTGGAAAGCCTTGGTGTACTTAGAGGAGATGGCGGGTAGAGACCAGTGGATGGTGTTGGATACTTCTGAGCAGAGCAATTTGGACATGGATTTTGATTCAAAGGAGCTCGCAGGTAAAAATTCATCACTCAAAAGCGAACACAAGTACTGGCATCGGTCAGGAGGAACCAACGTCAAACAGACAAGTGCCGATGTCGGTCATGTGCAAACCGAAGCTGGTGATGTCGGGTAGGGTAAGACCGACGTCGGTCAGGAGGACTGACGTCGGTAGTAGGTAAGACCGATGTCAGTCAGGAGGACCGATGTTAGCAATAGGGACACTAATGTTGGTAGGGTCGGTAGTCAGGGACAGACGCATGGGAACCAACGTCGGTTGGATGCAGACTGTGGAGTGACTGAGGTCGGTCACTGTAACAGATTTTGGGTAGACAGCACACTGTCAAGGAGTCTCAAACACCCATACGGAGGACTGAAGACATAAGTAGGCCCTCAAATTCATTGTTCCTCTTCTTTATACTCATTGTTGATTGTAGAGAAGGAAGGATCCAGGAAACAGGTGGGAGCATGGCATGGAGATATTGCAGAACCAAGCGGAAATTTGGTAGGGTTGCCAGCGGGAAGAAAGCACAGAGACGAATGGATACCTTAGTTGAAGAATAGAGAGAACAGATACGTGAGACAGAAGACCAAGGTATATGGTCTTGAGGAGCTACAGGACAGTGGGACAGGACTGACAGGTGGTACTATGTGGATGACAAAGCATGGCTTTAGTCAATGTCATTATAACCATTGTGTTTGTCTTACTAGGTGGATGATGGTCGCAACATTATCCTATTGCTGTATGTGGAGGATGAACTTGGTACAGATTCAGACATACAGGGTTTTGCTGAGCTAAGGGTAAGGTTAGTTCAATGGCATGTCATGAGGAGTTTGGAGCAGCGAAATTCTTTGACATGGGAGACATGGAGATCATAGGTTGATTTTGTCTCCAGTGGGAGCTGATGTGAATCAGGTGTTGGCGAGGTTTAGGATGCAGATCCAGAGCACACTAAGGGCTAGATAGGTACAGTGTCTAAAATCACATGAAGTCTGGTATAGACCTGAGTATTCCCATGTAGTGGGAGCTGTCAGAGAGTTAGGAGCCAATTCAGGGAAGTGGGTTCTCAGGTATTTGAGAGGGACCAGCAGCAAGGATTCATGATATGCAGGGTCAAGACTTCACTACATGGGTTTGTAGGTTCGGATGTGGCAGGATACTCAGATGACAAGAGGTACACCACGGGATGTGTGGTGGGTTGTCTTCAAGATTGAGCTTGAAGAGGGATACAAACTAGGAAATAGATTAGATAGAGTACAGGTACAGGTATAGTGCAGCAGTTTATCTCCAAGTGGGAGATTGTTAGGGTGTGGAGCTAAAAGCTTCACTGATGCACACATGGAGGAGGTTGCAGATGAGTTGTAGAGTGTCACAGACATTGGCGTTGGTCTGGCCAACCAACGTCGGCAGGATTAGACAAGAAGGCAACCAACGTCGATCATGGATCGGCCAGCGTCGGCGACCCCCAGGCAGACAGGGACCGACGTCGGTCGCCTATGTGGTTTGACTGTGAGTTTATTACGGGCAGTTAGCTAACAAACCAAGTGTTTGCATGATGAGAGCTAATTTTAGACTCATAGCTGTGGATCTAATTATTGTAATTAGATGTCTAATTATTGTTTGGATGAGATCTATATAATAGACTCATGGTTGTATTGGAAACTGGTTCTAGTTTGAGTTGAGCAAAGTTAGCTCCTTCTGTGTGTGAGGTGAGCAAGGGTGTTCCTCCTAGTTCCACAATAGTACCAAGGTGGGTGCTGGTTTTGGAGAGTCAGCAAGATTCTTCAGGGGTGTAGGATCTTGGTCAGCAGGTGTGCATGGCCTATATAGGAGATCTACATGGTAAGTAAGATCGTTGATCTGTAGGTGTATGTGTGTGCAAGGTTAAGGTTCACAGGTGTGCAGAACTAGGTTGATTTGTAGGTGTGCAAGATCAGATAGGACAACAACACAACAGGGAGCAGAATCAGGCAGGATCTACTTGGAGTACAGGTGCGTACTCGGATAGAGCAAAGAGGAAGGCAAGGGAGTTCCTTCCATAAGTATGGTCTGTTGAATTGTAGGTTGTTGCAGGTTCATGGGAGATCTACTTGAAGTACCTTGAGTACTTGTGGAGTGCGTGGAGCACTTGTGGTGTGCGTGGAACATTGGAGGTGAACACCAACTCTGTGTTTGAGTTGTGTGTTGGGACCTGAGAGAGAGAGAGCTTTGAGGAGAGAATTACTATTCACTTGAGGTGTGGGAAGCCTTTGAAGAGGTGGTGGAGAAGAAGTGGCATCTTCTTTATTGTATTCTTTTCTGTATAAGTATTAATATAAGTTGTGTATTGTCTCTCATATCATGTGTTATTCTGAGTTTTAGTTACTTGTGATTCTGGTTAATTTCCGCATATTAAGTTGCTTGGTTTGGTAATCAACTGTATGCTTCCGGTGTTTCATGTATCCTGACAGAAGGAAAACTTTGGATAGATATATATTTTGATCCAATCAATCTAATGTCACATAAATTGCACCATATGCTCTCCTTTAAAACAGGAATCTAACCATGTGTCAAATTACTCTTGAAACCTTCGTGCATGTGAGATATAACACCATTGAAATGCATTCTAAAATATTCTATCACAGATCCAACTATGCTTAGAATTTATTTGGGATACCAACTTTGTTCCTGCATAACTTTTGCCATGTTTTGGTGCATGATCTAAAATTTAGTGCAAATCAACTATGCATAAAAATAAGAAAATACATATGATTACCTTCACATAAAATATTCACACGTGAAATATATGCCATCATCAAAATATTTACTCAAGTCTTCTTTCCATATTGAGCATTTGGCTTAAGTATAGGAAAACACTATCAAAATGCTTGGGATCCAAACTTTGCACATGAATATCTTTTGATGTGTTTAGTCACATGATCTAAGAATTAACACATAGAAACTAAGCATAAAAATAAACAAACCCATATTATCATTTTTTCCTAACACCTCCAATTATGTGAATGATAACCTCATCAACATGATTACTTAGCTTTGCTTGAGCCCTTTTGAAAATTTGGCTAAGTATAGGAACATAGTGAATTTTGTTTGAATAACATGATTACTTGGATTTTCTTGAGCCCTTTTGAGGTAGAGGAGTGCTGAGATGAAATGGTAGAACTCATTTGAGACCTTCAATTAGGTCTAAAAACATAAATAATACCATTATAATAAGGTAAATTCATTATGTGAATTCAAAATGGAGTTCAATGTTTTCAAGTTAGGTAAGTTACATTTGAGATAACTTACCTTAAATTCTTCAAATGAGGTTTTGCTCCTATTCTATGATATCCCATGGTGAAGTTCATTGAATTTTGCATAGGCCTAATGGTTTACACATTGTATCCCAAGCCTAAATATAGTGTCTTGACATAAAGAGAAATTTGGTTGTTCAAGAGAAGGTAATGTATGTAGGCTTCTAATTCATGCAAGTTCTCATTATATAATCTTAGTAATCTATAATGTATCAAGCTAAAATGATCTTAAAACATTATTATTACCTATAGTGGACTAGATACATGGTTGATAAGCATAAAATAAGCTCAATTAGGTGTGAAATGACCTCCAATGAATATAAGAGAAATAAGGATGCAAGTACACTCATGCATATGACCGCTTATAGGTCTCATACCCCCAAAAAGTATCTACAGTCTAATTGTAGACCCACATAGTTGATGGTGAGAGACAAAAAGTTAAGAGTTTTGTAGACATAGATGTTCAATCAAGCTAGAAATTATCCAATTATTTCATAAGGATCAAGTGAAATTAATAAATTATTTATATACAAATTAACATCTATAGAGGCCCTTGGAATGCTCCTTGATTATCACCTATAGGTGACATAGTCAACAAAGTCCAAGGACTAACTTAGGCAAGAAGAGAGAGGTAATTTAGAAACTTGGTAGAGGTGTATGATGGAGAGATCACACTTAAACCATTCTCATAGTGGTAATGACACATTCAAAATTACTCTCAGGAAGTAAATATCTCAACCTATAGTCATGGCTCAAGGCTCTCAGGCCCAAACAAAATTTTGTGCACAATCTTCATTGTCCCATAAGTCTATATTAAAGTTTTGAATTATTAAGGACTCTATAGGTGTGATATAGCTATTAAAATGTGTACATATGACCAATAAGACCTAATTAATCCATTCTTAACCTCATCTTGACAAATCAAATAGGGAAGATTCCCTTTGTTTTATCTTAGGTAAAGGGCACTCTAAGAGTAAGATAAGTATAGGTTTGGTGTGTAGATGGTAAGAGAATGTGATGGGGGACCTTGTAACATTGTATAAATGTGTTTATAGTTATAATTATGGTAAAAAATGTTTAAAATCATTCACAGTCACTAGAAACCACTTAGAGGTTATCATGGGTAATGAAACACAGTTAGGCCTAAGACTAGACCTAAGCCTTAATGATGATAAAATATACTTGTAAGACCATATTAACCTTCAAATTTAGATTATATCCTTCAAGGGGAGGTAGATATTCTCTAAGATCTATTGTTTTATAGAGAGTTATGACAATTTGGTCATTTTGATGCAATTATATGACAGGGGTGTCCAAAATTCAATCAAGGAACTTGAGATCCATCTTCAAGTGCTCATATATGTACAAAATGATTTAATGGTGACTAAATCACTTGGGTAAAGTTTAAGGAGATCATATACTCCAAATTTGTGTAATTCATTCAAAAATTGGATGTCTAACTTTTATGAATAATCATTAACAATCTAAAACACCTAAAACCCTAGTTTGGACCCGATAGAGGAAATATCAAGGAATATTCATTGAAAGGTGGTTAAATGGTCATGAAATTGATCTATTCATGTCAATAAATCACCCATAATCCATGACACCCATTTGGTCTATACTATCACTTACACAAACATGCCTATTTCTAGGTTTCTTACAAGTTTTGTTATGTTTTTTAGGTACAAAGAATAATTGGTGGATGAAATAAATTGAAGGATGTCAAAAGGAAATTATTATAAATACCTATATTCATTTATCACTAAATATAATTATGTAAACCCTCTTTGATAATCAGTTCACTATAGGTAATATTAGATAAATAGTGAAAATGAGAAGTGACTGCCTAGTGAGAAGATACGAAGTTTGATAGTGGATCCTTTTGAGGTATACCTAATGGAGTGGAAGGAAAAGGGTTTATAAAAATGTGTTATAACACCTCTTAAATTAATTTTATTGAACAAATATAGATCATATTTGTGATAAATGTGAAGAGTGAGGCTTATAAGACTAATGAGTGACTACTGATAGTGAATGTAATTGTATGAGGAAGGCTATCAATTAGTGAAGTATTTGATGATTGTAATATATTTTTTCCAACCTCCCTAATATATTTAATATTTTTCAAGTATTCTTGGTCTTGTTTCAACTGTTCAAGAGATACTTCATCATGAAGGCAATTTTAAGAGGGCTAGCTAAAGAGTCTTTATGCCAGTTTGAAGAGTTTGTCAAGTTTTAGATGGACACTTGTCCAAGAAGACCTTCATGGTATATTATCCACTTAATTATCCTAAAATTTAACTATTTTCCAAGTATTGACAATTGGTATTGTGACCTTTCATCTTCTCTCTCCTCTCACATGCACTATAAATGTAAGCCATTTTGGCTTTTGTAATGAACTCCACACCTAGTATGGTAAAACCCTACTAGTTTGAATACTATATTTACCTTTGAAATAAATATTTCCAACCTAGTTTTGATCTCATAAACTTATTTTATAAGTGTGTGAAGTGGTGTATATTGAATTTCCAAGTGATAAGTATCTATCCTTGCCTTCTCTTTGCTCTTCTATGTTTGATGTAAGTAGTTTTCACTCTAATAGGTCACATGAAGTGTATTCAAGTGTATTTTTTTATATCTAAGTGTAAAGATTAGAATAAGTGTATGAAATATAACCTCATATTCACTCACATTTATTAGTGTAATGCATATCACCTTTATGTTTGAAACACTTATATTAGAGCAATCTAGGATGTTGAGACTAGTATTGTGAGTCAAGTTTCATAGTGCAATTGTATGGTAGTCTAGTGGAGATAATTATGGTATATCACCTCATTAGAGTATTTTATTTTAATGTTTATTTATATGTATTTTCATCTAATAAATCAATTATTTTAGGTGATAATCAAGCAAAGATAAATCTAGGGAGATAGACCTTAAACCTAGAGGTTTACCTCTATTATAGGCAACACATAGGCCTAAAGGTATTCCAATGTTTTACTCAATAAAAATTAGGATTTAACAACCACATCTAGGTTGAGAGATTTAATTACAATAGGCTCATTTAGAGGTGGTTATGTAATCATGATCTTTAGCTTATATGAAGGATGATGCCCTAATATGGAAGGCTTAGTTTAAACTTGGGGGATAGTCATCTTCCCTTTTTAAGCATAGTTAGAGGTTATTAGGGCATCTTCATGAGGTTTTTAATATTTAGATTCATAATGGAGTTCTATCCATATAAGTAGGTGTTGTATATCTTCACACTTTATCATACCAAGGCATTTGTCCCATGTGGCTGGAGTAACCCTTTTACCTTTCATCATTCATAGGTGATCTTGAGTGTGTTTAGATAGTTCCTCCTCTGGAGGATCCCATGTGATGAGATTAGGGAGGTTCAAATGGATGATATAAATATTATTAACCAACTTAGGTTATTTCAAAATATCTCCCATTAGGATGTCTAAAATTTATATTATTTTGGAGGACTCAAGCATGCTACCAACTTATTTAGGTAGATGTTGATCATATATAGTACTTATTGCATGGGCCTCTTGATATTTAGTGTTTCTAATGTTTATTTGTATATAATTAAATGGATATGGAATATTTGGGTATGGTTGTTTAAATATATTGAGGGACTGGTTTGAAGGAGCATTTAAATTATCTAATTATAGTTCTATTCAATTGATGAGGTTTTGGACCAAGCTTGTGAAATACTAACACCTATTGATCTCATGACTAGGTATGTTATGGTAAGTGAAAAAGTCACTCTCTTTATACAAATTAGGTTTAGGATGAGAGTCATCAATGGAAGTTATCAAAGGAAATTAAAAAATTGATGCATTCAAATTTTTATCCAAGATAAAAGTGTAAGATTCTCCCAAGGGCATGTATTGCCTAGGTGGAAATAATTTCAAGATTTTATTTGGTTATGTATGGGAGGTGGAAGAACTTGGTTGGTATTTTGTCGATGTAGGGATGATTTTAGGATAATAGTGGTTATCATGCCTTTTAGTTTAGGGTTATTAAACCCCTTAGAAGGATCAAGTTTAAATTATTTATTTTGTAACTTAAATTTTCATTATTCTAGGGATAAAATTTATAACTTATGGGCCATAGTAAAGGATTCATAAAAGGTATCAAAATATTAGACCTAAATCATGGATGATATGTGCTTGACACATGAACTAATGAAAGTTTTGATTGAATTAGTCTAAGTGAGGGAAAAAGATAACTATTTTATAAGTCCTCACCATCTTATAATGAAATAATCAATTGATTCTCCTTCAAACTATATAATTGTGTTTAAATTAGTAATGGTTACCCTTCTTGTGATATTTATTGAAAAGTGATCTAGGAAGGTTTAGGATAGCTAGCCAAAAGAGAATAGATAATGTTGTGAAACTGAACTATACCAATCTAAAGTGGCCCTAGTTAATGACATGGGAAATGTTCTTAGGAGGAGAAAATCATCATGGGATATAAGGTATCAATCATGTCTAAAGGCCTTGGTGTGTTCTTGAGGGTCCTTATTTTGAAATTTTGTGAACTTGGGTAGTTCTCATTGGGAAGGATAGGGCTTAATAAAGACATATGGATTGATAGGTTCATTAAAGAATTATTTGTATGATAACATATTATTTTTCCTAGAGGTAGAAGCTTTGAGGTTCACCATTCTATCCATAAGATTGTGTATGAGGTAAGGATGGATATTATATTCATGCACACCCCCTAGACCATTTTTTTGAAAATACTAGTGAAGGGGATGTGAAGTAGGAAATGAATGTAAAAGAGGATAACCAATTGAGGTTGTAATAATTGGTTTAGATGAAATGGTGTAATACAAGAATAGAGGGGGTAGGGATTGTTATTGAGATGAATTAAAATAGGTAGTTTAAATGGTTGTGATGGGGAGAGGTATTGGGTGGTTGATGGTGGTAAAAATTGTTTCTGGATAAGTTGACATAAAGGAACTTGCTATAAAATTTGAGTTGGGTTTTTGGTCACGTGTGTTTGAATAAGTGGGAGAGTGGAAGGGATTGAGACCACTAAATTATAGAGTGAGGAAAAAGGTGATTGGGTGGATGTGAATTGGTGTATGGTAACATTTTGGGTTTGAACAACAATTGTAGAAGGATTAGTAGTTTCTAATGGTGGTTGATTAATTATGGGTTGTGTCACATTAAGACTAAGGGGTGGAATGGAACCTATATTATAATAAAAATTTACTAGTAGTGGTTGATTAATTGAAGAGGACACCATGGTTACTAAATTTTCTATTGATCCTTCTGATGGCATACAAGATAAATTGAGAGGTTTAGGCATGAGGATAAATGATAATATATATGGCTCATGTTGTAAGGTAATGACTAAGGGTGAGTGGATTATTATATAGTATGTTAGAAAAATTTGGGTCTCCCTATGGATAATATTGAGGAATACCCTCCCCAAAGGAATTGGGAGAGGTTGGAGGATTGGGTGAATTTTCCATAGATGAAGATGATGTGTGTGACTCAGTTTTATTCTATGATTATTACCTAGTTAAAACCATGTAGCGCTAATGAATAAAAAATAAATGCAAATAAAATAAAAAGAAATTATTTTTTTCTTTTTTATCTCTTTAGTGAAGATAAATTACACACTTTAATCAAATGTTCCTAATGTTTTTTTTACATCTCTTTTAAAATTTATGCTTTAGATAAGGAAGGGGAATTGATCTTAACATAGAACCTAGGAAATGGTAAGATAAGGTTGGTTTTATGTATGTTTAAGGATGTTATCCTTGATATACCCAAAAGTACATGAGGCCTAAATTTATGTTGGTGATGGTATGTGGCTTGATATTGGGGCCTACCCCCTCACTCCACAACCTATAAATGATAAGGTTTCCAAGTGCTTAGATGATATACTATCAACCATTTTTTTATATTTAGATAGAACACTGAGTCAATTTCCTCTTGGTGATGAAATATAAGTAAGTCCACCTGGGTAGGATTGTTTTGTTGCTTATTTGATAGTTTTATGGTTTGTTTGTGTGTGGAAAATAAGTGTGACTATAATGATAATTTAACTTACCTAATTATGTTATGTGAATAATCTAAGAAAGTAAGCAATTCGATGAATGCACTCCTTTTTAAATCCCAAAAGAAAGCTATATTTTTTTTCTTTTTTGATGAAAACAATAATGAACACTTTACTAAAAATGCAATCAAATAAAACTTAAAATAATGATCCATTAATATGAGGCCCAAAATGGTCCCACTAGGCATTCCATAATGTTTATGTAGTTTTTATGTAATTTTCCTTTTGTGATATGAATGAACAAAAACTCAAAATAAAAGTAGGTTTTCGCTGAAATGAGGCATACCTATAGGATCAAATGCATATTTTTGACCAAGATATTGTGAGACATCATTTTTTCCTAATAAATATTATTTGCACAAAAGTAAAATAACTAGATAAGATAGATTAATAAAATAAGAGTGGATTGACTAGTAAAATACCAGTTCCAAGAAGGGGTTAACTTCATTTCACATATGCCAATCCACATTTTTTATAATTAATAATATTAAAAATGATAATGTAAATTAAAAAGATTTATTGATAATTAGATAACATAAGATAAATATAAAATCTATTCTTCCACTATTTCATTAATGTAATGAAAATAATTGAGCTAATATTCTTGTGTGGCATTAGCATCTTCCTAGATTATTTCTAGTTGGGATAAAATGTCCTCAATATTTAGAGTAAATGAAATGGTGTAGAGACTCAACTTATGTGAAATGTTGATTTTATCACTGAAGAGAGGTTTGGGAATGATTGGTAGAGAGAAAATAATTATTATCTCATGAGGTATTCCTAGAATAGTTATCTAAATGCAGGGTCCATGTTTGCAATAAAATAAAATGATCAGAATAGACTAGGGTGAGGTATAAATATGTGGAAATAGGTTTGAATTCTAAAAATTGATAGTTTTGATAGGGATCAATACTGATTCATATAATCAGTATCAATTTTATCAGGATCGACTTTGATTAGTATGATTAATGTTAAATATGATAAATTTATTGAGAAAACTAAGAATTTGGCTTATGGATTGAGAAAATGGATTATAAATATAATTATGATGATCTAGGGACTAAAATAATGGTATTATGACACAAAAAAAGATAATGAAATTATTCTAGAATAAGATACACCACTAACCTTTAAAATATCTTAGGATGATGTTATGACTCGAAGATGTGATCTATTTTTTTAGAGTCATTCCAAAGATTTAGAGCTTTGATATAGCAACATCATGTCTGTACTAGAAAATCAATTGAAATTTATTTATCTTCCAAGAATTTTCTCCACCTTGGATTAAAGTTTGAGGATTTATTTGGGTGAGATGCGACCATCTATAAGTAACTAATGCCAATCAAATAGAATCAATGTTAATTATAGAGAATCACTAACAATTCTACCTTTATTTGGAAAAAATGTCTTAGGAGGTTCTAACCATGGGTAATTTTGAGGAGGGTTTTTTTTAGGTTGTTTCACAGGTTTTTTTAATCAAGGGTAGGTTGTTGGAATGTGTGGGTAATTTAGATTTTATGGATATTTAATGGATTTTCAGAGATTTTAAGAGGTTGGGAAGGATAAATAATAATTAACAAAGTAATTACCATGCATAAATGTGAATAAGGATAATAAATATGAATGAAGAGGACTTATGACATACAAAATATACTTATTAATTGATGTACTTGAAATTAGTTTCTACCCTCTTGGAAGAGAGATATCAAAATTCTAATTATTTACCATTTATGTCCAAGTCCACATTTTCACCATCTATATTCTCCATTATGGATGTAAATATGGGAGAATATGAAATTCATGATTCTCATTATCTAGGAAAAATCCATGTCCTCCAATAATCATGGTAGGCCCCATCATAGAAAGAAAACAAAAGTGGTTATTACATTTATAAAATCCTCTTTTATGAAAGGTGGGTTTGTTTATGATGAGTAGGTTAAAGATTATAACTCCTCTTAGCTCTACTCTGGTAAATAAGATATGTGTTTTTAATGTAACCAAAATCCTATATATAAATCCATTATGTGTGATATCATGAACTATAAAGGAAAAGGTATTCATCTCCATGAACAAGGTCTCATCAAGCCTATAATATCCATACCAAACAAATCATTTAAAGGTATTGGATTTAAACCATCTAGTGTAAGCTTATGCAGTTATGATAGAGACTCTTCTTCCATGTCTAAGGAAGCCTCTTCACACATCAAAATGAGTTCCATTTGTATCTATTTTGAGAACTTATCCATCACAAATATATTTCATGATAACTCCATTTTGACCCTTGAACTAACCTTTTCATAACTTATCCTATGGGACTAACAAAAACCACCCTCACTTTATCACTTTCATAATGATGAGGCCATATTCTAATTTTTTAGGGTTAGAGATCATATACTAGTAAGAGATCATAATAAGGGATTTTTAATTCAGTTGGATCATTTTTCATACTTTAGGGGACCTTTAAAACTCAAATAATTCATGAAAAAATAGTATTCATGTAGCCAAATCCTTCATTATGTATTTCTTTATAAAATATTGTTGATGTTGAAGCATATCACATCTCAAGGCTACATGAGCTCGATCTCTTGGATGAAAAATGTCTTTATGCCCTTAACCATTTACAAGGATATCAAAATTTTAGCCATAATAATTGTAACAATAAAATCAAATCTAGAGAGTTTGAACTTGGAGATCTTGTTCTGAAAAAAAAAAAACCA
>JARHVA010002579.1:1652500-1700000 GCA_037957365.1 Torreya grandis | reverse complement strand
GAAATTGTTAATCTATCTCAAAAACTCACCATTATCACTAACTAATTCAATAAAATTGAATTTAAAACTTCCATTTTTAGAATGATAGGTTTATTTGACTATAATTTCCCTACATTTATGATGTTAAAATCATAAAATAATAATTTAAAAACATGACCTACTAGATCAAAACTCACAGTTTGCCTTTGGTACACTTGGACTCACTTTCTACCATGCCTATGAGTTTGTATACACCTTATTTTACTCTCACAATATAGATAAAAATATAACACTATGGGGAAATTAAAATTACATTGTTTGAAATTGATTTGTTTCCACTCTATCACCCCATTTTATCTTCTAATCCTACCACCAATTCATCAAATTACTCAATATATTTATTTCATCTTGTAAATAATTCAAGAAAATTTATCACTCATCATTATAAAATTTTATTTATATGTCCCATAGATTACCAATAGGATATATTTTTCCCACATCCACTCCCATGTACCAATAATTCAAGGTATACAATCCAAGCATGCAACTGACAAATAACAAATTGTATTTCTCCAAGTCTGTTCTTTAGAACCAATCCACTTAGGGAAAATAATTTTACATATGCCTATAATCATGTAATAATTTTATTTATATTCATAATTTTATTAAATCTTCTTGATTTTGAGCATTCATTCTCATCCATTCCCTTGTACAAACTCATATAATCTTCATTTTTCATATTATCTTCTTAATTTTGAGCTTTCATTCTCATCCATTCTCCTATACGAATTCTTGGTGGGGCATCATTTAGTCATTCAAATCTACCTAGGGTACCATATTTTATAAATATATTTCCAATCTAATTTTTATTTATTATTTGAAAAGGATTTGATTCTTTTAGTTACAATACCATTTCAAAGAGTGAAAATTGTTGACACCTAAATTCTCCTACATTTAGTGTCATATTTAACTTTGTTTAAAATTGACACACTAACTCAATATCCATATTAAATTATAATTTCACCACTAACATCATTTCCCTTAATTTTTAAAATAATTAATTTAATCATATTAATTAATTAATTAATTAATCATTCACACATTCTGTAAAACTAATAAAAAATATGGAATTTCTAAATCACCAAACATCTTCCACACTTCTCTCAACGAAATGTTGAGTCATCTAACGACTTCCTTAACTTCATCAAACAATTTTTGAGTCACAATTTAAAATTTTAACTAATTTGGTGAGTCCTCTAACTAACTTGACTCATTGTCAATACATTTTCAACTACTAATTAATTTTTCCCTTTTATCTCACACATATGAGAAATTAATCTCTTCCACTTGGATGAGGACTCAAATTCAACCTTCCAAAATCAAAATTATCCAATAAATATGGATTTATCCCAAAAATTTATATTCTCACCCAAATATATATAAATTTAAGTGTTATCATCCATTTTCATCATCCACCTTCAATTTATCGAATCACTATCAAATTATCCTATCATCCATTAAGAATATCAAGATCATACACCCATATGCTATTGAATTTCCATTTTTCTTGGATAATTGAGTTGAGAAACCAAATACAAAAAACAAAAAACAAAACCAATTCAATCAATGGATAAAGTGACATACTTAATTTTCATGATGGTATTATAGGTTTTTTTTATTTATTTTCCTTTTTGTTGAATAATTAAATCTATGGTTTTCGTTTAGATTTAGAATAGGAGTTTGCAATCATTTATTTTCTTAGTTCACATAGGTTATAAAATTTAGTCATCACACATGGATACATAACCATGTATCACATTATAAGTTATTAGTTTAAAATATAAACTAATTATTCTTCTACAAATTTTAATTGATAATTTTTTATTGTTATACATTACACTTGACATATAGCTTTGGGTTGATTATCACATCAAGAAGGTAAGTCATTTTTAGTTATAATAGAATAATTAGGCATGAAAAGATAGTTTTGAATCATTAAAAAAATAATATGATGAATTTCAAGGATTAATGCATCATCATAATAATACAAGTACTATAAAATCTACCAATGTTGATTTACAATAAAAACCAACACATGAATAGATCACATAAATTATACAAGCATCCATAGATGGACCCATTGACTATTTATGTGTATATCAAGGGTGATTATTGGAAAGAGTTTCAAGTTTATTAATAATAAGGGTATAATATTTACATAAATCCATCTAAAAAATAGTTAGGTCATAGGATATATGTATTACAACACATCATATATTGTGATGGATTGATAGGCTATATTACATTATTGATTTTTTATGGGTGAGAGGTTATGGATAAATTGATTTTTGTGATTTGTATAATATGTTAATTACATGATAAACTTATACAATAGTGGTTATAATCAATTAAATATATAGTTGATGCTCTGAAAAACTGTATTACATTCATGTTTGGAGGTCATACAACCAAAATCCACTATGACGAAAGTAATGAGCACAAAAATATTTAATATTCAAGGAAACATGAAATGGAATTATTTTATAATAAGTCACATGATTTATCATATACTATTGAATAAAATTTAATATTTATGAATTTTATCCATGAAATATTAAATTTAAAGATGAAGATGATAAACATTATAAAAATATGATTAACCTGATGATGATGGCATGTGGAAATTTGATACGATTATATATCCAAATATGAACACTTTATCACTGGATTATACATATAAATTTAGGAATTCCTTGGATATTATCTTAGGATTATAAAATTCACATAAGGTCATTTCAAAAAAAAATTTAAAAATTAAAAATTAGGACCTATGCATGATATGTTTTTCTAGTTCACATGATTGATTGATTTTATTTATCGTATACATGGTGAGTTACATATCCATTTTATATGCACATTATTTTAATAATATAAATGATGGGATGAAGCACATACATATTAAATATGATATAGGGATATCAAAGTACATGCAATTTATTACACCCAAGGGCTACTTTTCTATATTGAGGGCATGCCTACATTGGGGGCATTTTGGTACAATTTTTAGGTTATATATTTGTATTACATTACATTTATCAAATTGATCTACTTAGAATAATATATTAATTTATATTTCATATAATATTTAGGTTTTTATTTGTTATGGATATTGTAAGTTGATATATTAGATGATGACATTGATTGCTTATGTTGAATTACATTGCTTTTTATATGCACATTTGATGTCTTTAATTATTAAATTGTGTGATGATTGATGTGAAATATTTTGTGTGTTCTATAAATGATTGGTTGTTTCATGTCACATCATGCATTAGTTATTTTATATGATCCTATATTCCATGTCATGGCCATGTTATCCATGTTGGGTCAGAGTTGATCCATGTCTTGAGTTCTTGTGTTCTTAATGATCATGATTTTATTTTATGTGTGTGTGGTTACATAATTGGTTTTTTATGATCTATGTGTTAATTTTTCTATCACACCTTATTCTATTGTGTATGATACCATGATTTATATCATGCATCTAATGTATTACTTATTACATGGTGCCTTATTTCTATATTTTCTTTACATGACACTTGTATGCCAATTGCATAAGATTAAATGTTTCATATATGGTTTAATGATCAAATATTTGTATAACAATGCATTCTCATATTAATATACATTATTTACATGATTAAAAATTTATACATAACCCATGATGTGTATAGTTTTTTATTTTGAGATGAGCAATTTTAAGGATTCATACCTATCTAAAAGGGGGCATATATTTAAATTGTCTTAAAGATTCAATCCATGATAGATAGATAGATAATTTAGATTTTGGGTAAAACCATATGATTCAAATGAGATGGATTAAGCAATTTGAGGCATATGTGTGGAATTTTACATGAATATTTGATATATTATATAAAATTTTGAGATAGATTATATGGTTAGATTGAGTATATTTTACCAAACTAAGTAGACTAACAAATAGATTATGGAAATATATATCACTTTGAGATACAAATAGATCAAATTTGAGACATGAATGTTGTTCATGTAAACACTTTTATATTTATATATGTTAGATTTTTGGGGAGTGATGGTAATACATAATCACTTTAGATTTATAACCTATATACAATGGTTTATTTCAAGTTAAATTTTGACATACAAACCTATTTTTGTGTTCCACTTTATATACAAACTTGTTTCAGGATTCCACCTTTACATGAAACCCTAATTTTGGGATTCCACAAAAGAATTATTAATATATTTAGAGAAGAAAATTTATTGTTTTTTTAGCACTCAAATTCTATCATGTATCTTTATCATATGGTGGTTGATGCATTAACACTCCTCAACTCATAGTTTTAGTAGTTACATCTGCTTGAGGCATAATCACCATATGAAATTATCCAAACAAGTTCAAAATTTTCACTTATTGTACCCTAATTTTTATTTATGGGTGAGATTAATTTAATTAAGATATAAATTTTAAATCAAATTTAGATCAATAGATATGGAATTTAATCATACCTTTGATTGTAAAATACTACAATTGATTCTTTTGATTTGATAAGGGCATATGATAAATTTATAAAGTACTAAATAGATATCAATAATTATATTTTATAGTTGATATCTAACCTTGATTGTATCATCAAAGTGAGAATTAGGGATAAGTATGCATGTGGTTCATTTAGTTTTAAAATTGATTCATTGCTTGCATTAGGCCAAATTTATAAAATTAGGTCAGTATCATTAGTCAATATTAACCTACTCATTAGTAATGAACTATAATAAAATAGGGCACAATGACTATATGGCCATATATGAATCTCTTTGATTGTTATGTGTTTGTGTCTCAAAACTTGATGACATGTGAATCTATAAATCAACCTCCTTTGCCTTGAAACCCTAGATGTGTTTTTGAGGGCTATAAACCTATAAAATTATGGAAGTGAAATAACATAAAATAACTCCAATCACCCTACATGATGATTGACCATTGCCTATGTATATAATGCTAAAATAAGGTAAATCAAGTCACACGTACTTCTCTATAGATGATATTTTATGATTATGTATCACCTTAGTCTTGTACACTTGGAAAACTCAGACCTTGGTTATTCCTCTTAGTTTTACACTCTCCTTGCTTCCTCAAATCTTGCATCTACTCTATCTTATGCCCCTTGGCCTATCTCTTTGTCTAACTAGTCTTATATTGATGAAACAAACATTCTTTCTTTCCCAGAATGCTTAAAACATACTTATCTTACACCTATATAAGTTCTAATCTTGTACTTATTTTTATACTCACTAAACACTAATGTTTGGGATAGACAATAGTGTTAATGTTATGGTCCTACCCTAATACAAGTGTTCAATGCTCTAAAGTCATCTAATTTGTAAATGAGACATATTTTAATGATTGGCCTAAGTTATTTAATGTGATTTATCTCTTGATAAGATTGATATAAATACAATATCAACTCTCATACAACTTACACCTAACATTCAAACTAAATAACATTTAATTGAGCAAAACTTCCCTATTTATTCATAATTTTGAACTATTCATAAGGAATACACATCTACAGGTCTAAATTACTAAAGGAGTAGCCCAAAATCTTGATTTTCCAAGTTAAAATCTATGTCACTATTGTATGAAGTTCCCTTTGAAATTAGGGTCATTAGGGTTATCTTGACACCATGTGCTAAATAATCCATTTTATCCAAAGTCACATTAAAGATAGAAATCTAGGGTTTTGCCATTTCACAAGGGAAGACTATCCATGACCTAGATATGAATGCACAAAAGAGAAGATAAAGCCAAACAAAGAAGCATCCATGTGGTCACATATTATTTCACTAGATATTTCATACATGAAACTATCATCTGAATCAAATAATAACATTGATGTAACCACCCAGGGCTAACATAACTATGTAGATATCTAGATTTCAAAATTATCTTCTCATCTATTTTCAGGTTATTCTAGATCCAAAACTGCATTAACATCATAACAATATAAGTACTTCTCTTCTTTGTCATTTCTATATCTAACCTATTTATACTTTCCATATTTAGACTACCTTAGCATAATAAATTCATTTTATGCTTATATTTAAATTTAACATTTAATTGGCCCACTATAGATCTGATTATCACCTTTATGCTATTTCATTTCTATATTATTAACCCTATGGTATAAAATGAGAAAAAAAACATATTTTATTTTAGGTTTAAACATTTGGTGAACCTGACATATGTGAATGTAGATTTTTTTGATTCCTAGGGTTTTAAACTAGCTAGGGTTTTAGATTTTTATACTTTTTAAATTCTTTTTTGTACTATTTTACATGCAACCTAGGTGTATTCCTAGATTGGGGGTGTGACTATTTAATATATTAAACTTCCCTTATACTAATCCAAGATGTCTAAAACCAATTAGGGATCTCATATGTTAGATCATGATGATACCCATGTGGACATTGAACAAAATTTTGATAGGGTTATCATAGAATAAGATTTTGATAATGACAATCAAGAAATAAATGAAAATGAACAAGTAATCAATGATAAAGTACATGCAATTACCTTATTTTTTGACCACATTTAACAAAATCCTATAGATCTTGATACAGTATTAAAAACTATACTTGAAGCCAAAAAATTGAAAATTTTAGTGGACACATCCCTCCCCTTGAACACACTAGAACTAAATACATCTAATGGGGGCATGAATTGTGTGTTTAAACCTTTGTTCCCTAAAAATACTATTGATACATCTATAATGTAATTACCTATTATTTTAATACAAATATCAATTTCAATGCCTATTACTACTCAAAGCATGTTTTCATCCCCTTTGGTGACTACTTAAGTTGTTAATCTAACTCCTATGGGGCCTAGAGTTTAATCATTCATTTAAGATATATAAAATTTGTTAGAGGTACAATCACTGTGGGAGGGTGAATCAGTGAGCCCAAATAATCTAACTTTAATTCTGGTCTTTACAAATACTTAATCAGATACCATAGGCAATCATGAAGCATATTCAACATTCATAGTAATGAGAAAGAGATATAATCCAAGATCAATTCACATAACACATGACATACATGGGAAACCCTCTTAGGGAATAAAACCCACTAGAACCTAAAATTGGAATATTGTATTATAATAACAAGATCCAATTTAGACTATCTACAAATGATCAAGGAACTACAATCCCTATATAGTGAGACTCCAATCCCATAAGGTGCTACCACACTAGTTTAGCTGAGCTATAAAAATAACTAGACCTTTTATCAAATTTTTCCTTGTAAGGAGGCTATAACCACATTAGATGTTGATTTTCCATAACAACACCTATGAACACATCCACCTATGCACTGATGTCTTCAACACTTGATGATGGACCTCTAATTAACACTCTACACCTTTGCTCATACTCAAATAACAAGCACACTATTATCTTAATAGAATTATGACCAATAAGTCATACAAATAGTCCTCAATCTATTATAACCTTTAACACATTCTTAGGGAACTCTACCCCTCATTCAATCCATAAAACACACACTCATCTCTCTCCAAAAATCTCCCCAATCTCACACTTACATGTCTAGAAATCACCAACTTTGATTTCACTTTTTATAAAGCAATCTCGATAATCACTACTTGGTCAGTCATTAGGCATGCCTTATCCCTTAAGGTATATTTCATAAGAATACATGACTCAATATAATATTCATAAGTCATCCATAGCATCTATGGGTCACCCTTAAGTAACCCCACCTTTTAATAAGGCCCTTATAGCCCTTATAGGTCTCATGTGAACCCATTCACTCCTTTATCACTCCATCAATCAAAATAAGAACACATGACCACTTTCAAATGCATGGGTCCACTCCTTATGTCCCCTTCAACATCCAAAAATTATCATAGTTAACTTATCTCACCTATGCATATTTTCAAATAACTCAAACATAAACCTTATACATAGGAACACCATTATCAAACACAAACTCAACTTCTTAGGCATTGTACATACTCAAGATAGATTGACCATACTTCTAAAATCCACATAGAGAATATTCATGGAGTATACAACATTATTCAATAGATAATTCATCATGAGACATCAAAATAGTATCAACACAAACTCAAATATCCTTATCAGGTCACTTTTAGAACAAGCATGAATACATAGTCAAATTTTAGGCTCAATATATTTGACTATGCTCACTTTCAAATCTTCAAATTAGGTTCATTTTAAGCATGATGGATTCTTATTCATCTTTTTTTTTTTACATCACCAACAAATTTTTATTCTATCAAAAGATATGGATGAAATACAAAGATCTATATTTTCATGTTTTAAATTGAAAGTTTTAAATTCAAATGATTACAATTAGCCTTCTAACATAATGCTCAAATCTCATAGACTCACTGATCATATCAAATACACACCATTGATTTTTTTAAAAATATAATGCATAGGCAGCAATGTTCAATAGTTATACCTATATCACTTTGAACTCATCTCGTGTAGTCTTGAAACTTTAAATCAATGCACTCCATCGATCTCCATGGATCAGTCAAGTCTTTATCAAGCACCATGCACCATTAAATCAATTTATATGAACACCCACTCACAATTGTATATTTATATTATACCTTTACTTAGATGTTAAACATCATGCACGTATCCTCATTTTGATTAACATGTATCAATGATCATTGATTTGTATGATCACCTGTACACCATTCGATCTTCATTACGTCTTAAACTTTAAATCTGCTAAATAGTGATCACATTGACCCATTTGAATCTACACTCTCCATTTGATATAGAAGTAAAAACTCCCATAAATTATTAGATATCCACTATGTCCATATCTTTAACATTAATCAAATTTACTAAGCATGGGGACCAACTACAATATGCCTGAGTAGCCATTTTTTATCCTTAATATCTTATTATGTGCTTCAATGTAGGATCTCAAATTTAGACCAGATGATCTCCTTACATAGGAGAATCTAACCATATGACACATAGATCCTAAATCCTTTTAATGTGAAAGATATATCACCATTAAAGTGCCTTCTCAAAATCTTATATCACAGAGCCAACTATGTCAAAACTTGTCGAAGAAGCCAAATTTAAGCTTGCATAACTTTTGTCACACTTCAGTGCATGAACTCAAATTTATCACAAATCATCTATGCTAAAAAATGAACAAACCCATATGATCAGATTATATTGACACATTCCAATGTGTAATATATAATTCCATCAAAATGATCACTTGACTCTTTTTTGCCTCATGCAAATTTGGCTAAGTATAGAAAGATACAATCAAACTGCCTAGAAGCACAAATTTGCATATTTATATCTTCTAACACACTAAATCACATGATATAATTTTTATTGAAAATAAAATGGATCAAAAAATAAACAAATCCATATGATCACCTTGTCCAGATACCTCCTCACATGTGAATGTTGACGTCATCAACATACTTACTCAATGCTTTCTATCTAACTACAAATTTGGCTAAGTATGGGAAAACAATGAATTATGACTAAGAAGCCAAATTTACACCCTCATATCTTTGACTGCACTTTGATACATAACTTTAGATCTAATGCATAATAACTAAGGAATAATATGATCACAACCATATGAATATATCCCCTTGACTCACTTCCATGTGGAAATGGTTATGTCATCAAACTTTTTACTCAGAGTTTATGCAACTAGACCCAAAGTGTCTAGATGAAAACTATGATCAACCAGATGAATTACACTTATGTATACAATCTCTCCAAGCATATTTAACATCTTAGGGACCTCTTTCACATACTTGAATCACCATACACATCCTTGAACATCTCTAACCATGTCAACACTGAAGATCAACCAAGCCACCTTCAAGCATATAAGAAAAAGCATATTGTACACTTTTTCCTTATCACATAGACTATCAATAATATTCATCCACTCAACAAGATACCTCCATAGCACCACCATGACATCATCATGATAAATCTCCAATAATCTCCCCATTTTTCATTAATGTCAACACCCATCAATATAGCAATATATATAGCTCACATTTTCTCTCTTCAAGCACTCTCACAATAAGAAATTTCTCCCCAATAGGAACTATATCCCCCTTTGGCATAATGAAAAATTGGGTACAACCTATTCCTAAGGACCTAAAATTAATACCAAAAGGAGTAGACCATATTATAAATATAATACACACTCCCCCTTACCTTGAGCCTACCTTTTCTTATCTTGACAACTTCCTCTTACTTCATGCCAACAATCTCTTTAACCAAGCACTACCCCTAATAAATTTGAGAAATTTCACCTTATGAGCATCTTCAAATCTCCACATACCATGAAGAACCATCATGCAGGCTTACTAGCCTTCTTTCTCAAGACACTTCCATAACCACCAACTCTACATCTAAACTATACAAAATAGGAAACATGCACTAAACCAACCTAAGAACATAGATTTAGATATTCATACCTTATTATTTTGGAAAAATTAAGCAAAAAACACTCTTCTTCAAACTAGGCCTATCTAGCCTCCTTATAGCCCTACCTAAAACTTGCAAATCCCATAATTTTTAGTAGACACATCTTCATGAACTATAACTCCATATATAGATTAATCTCATATATCCCCTCAGTCACACCAATTTTCAACACCAAGATCATCCTCTAAAAAATACTTCCTTCACAAGCCTACTACCTAATTAGGACTCCATCTTAACAAAAACTTAAATAAATTGAGAACCAAAAACCTTAAAATCTTTATAAATCTTAATTTGACCACCAATTTGGGCCATTAAACATATTAATAAGCCTAAAACCTCAAATCATAATGTAAACCACTTTTGTATTATAGGCCAAAACCCTAGAATCTCAAAATAAGTAGGGTTAATAAACCTCCTTCTGTTCAATGCACACCTCTAAAAACACTTGCACATCTAAAGACACCCATCACATACTTATGGACCAAGATTTGAGCTTCAATACCTTTTATAATCCATACATTCTATAACCCACTTTAGGCCTGGTTGCCCTTAAGCCAAAAACTGAGAAAACTGAGAGCACTCAAAAAATCTTCAATTGGCACATACATACCTTCAACCTCAAAACACTTGGATCACACCAAAAATAAATTCATATACACTTATGAGCACCAAAAACTTATTAACATTTTCATCAATCTCATTAAGCCATATGGAACCACCCATTCTAACTTTGTATTATAGCTCCTTCACAAACCTTTGAAATAGGCTCATGAACTTGTTGTTCCCCCTTAGAAAAATACCTTTTATTATTGGCAATATCAACTTGATCACACAAAATTTCTTCTCCATTTAAATGAGTATCTTAAGAATCATATATAGAGACACCTTTTATACCTCAATGCTCTAAAATAAAAATAACTCCTCATATTCCATCTCTTCCTTACTCATCTACTATTTGTAGTTATTCTTCTTCTTTGGCTTAGGAGAAACAACTTCCTCATCCACTACAACATTCTCCTTTTCTTCTATGATTGAATTTACAATACATGGAGAAAACATAGTTTCATTACATACTTTTCATCTAAACTTGGAACCTCATAATTAGGCACAGACAATTGATGTTCTTTACATGAAAAATGCTCAAAAATAGTTAGATATTCACTTGGATCCATACATAATTCAAGACTAACCTCAATCAACACCTTGGTTTTATCCTTGAGCTTTATTTCTTCATTCTCAACATGAGTAGACAATGAGATATCTTGATACTCTTCAACTTTTGAAGTATTCTCCACCATAGCAAACAAATTACTTGGACCTGTAGTCTCATCATGACTCACACTTATCACCTTTGGATTCCATGTGTTAAATTTCCTTCTTCTTTGAAATCTAGGAACCTGATTAAATATATTCTATCTTGTAGGCCTTTTCTTTTAAAACCTTGCAATGTGACCTCTCTATTCATAATTGTATCACACCATAACTTTTGCAAGAAACATATCTTTCCTTACCTTATTTGGACATAAATATGTAATTTGTCCTATGTCATGACAAATAAAATAATCTCCCCTTTTTGAAGAGGACACACCTTGTCTAATATTATGTGGATAATGGATTTTAAAGTATCCCACATCAAGACAATTAAATCACTTGATTTTGTTCACACATTTTGACTGATGACCCCCAACATAGTCCCATGCAAATTCATTTCTAATATGTCTCTGGCATTCTCTATCTAGCTCAATGACCAGATTGATTACATGTATAATAGTAACCATTGAATCTTGCATACCTCATGTCATTTGGCTATTTGATCTAATTTGTCTTTACTCTGCCAACACCTTCAATCCTTATCTAATGATTTGTCTTCAAAGTATGATTATCCTAATTCATATTAGTCTTTATCTTGTCTTGAGTTACATTATTTTGTTCTTCTTCATATCCAAGACCAATTCTATCACTATCATGATTTTGATCACTCATAATATTGTCTAAATCACATGAGATATTTTTTAATCTCATAAATGTCTTCATCTTACTAGCTATCTTTTCTAGCTCAGATTTCAAAGATTGATTTTTAGAAACATACTTTGAAAATTCATCTTCTTTAGCTTTTTGGCTTGTAGATAGAATTTCGAATTGACAACTGAGATGCTTGATCATATATTCATGCTCTTTGGTGTCTTCATTTAATCTTTCCTCATACACACTGAATTGATCCTCATATTCCTTGAGCTTAGATTTCATCTTCTTATTGATCTTCTTCTTAATCTTCAGTTCTTCAAGAGCATTTATCAAAATAGTCTCATAGTCCACCTCATCTTCATCATCATCTAAATCACTCCAAATAGACTCATTATAATGTGAGAAAATTCCTTCCTTATCCATGAACAAGGCTTCATCTTTAGTAGGACCATCATCTTCATGATCATATTTTGAGTCACTATCTTACTCTCATCTGATGAGCTACAATCTTATTTGGTGTAAATACTCTTCTTATTTTTGAAAGACCTCTTCTTGTTATTATACTTTCTTAAACCATTCTTCCTATATGTATTTTTATCATCATATTAGCCTTCACCATGCTCTTCATCATATTTATTCTCATGCTTATGAGGACACTTCTGACCAAAATGTCCTATCTCTCCACAATTGAAACATTTGAGGGGTAGTTTACCCTTATACTTTCCTAAGCCAGTGTTCAAATTCCCAGTAATTAAAGTAATTAGTTCATCATCACCAATATCATATATGCCATCTTATTTAGATTTATTACCTTGGGAATTCTTCTTAGGCTTCATCTCTATCTTGAATTTTGCTTCCTTATTTGGGGGTATATCATCATTATTCCTAATCTCATATGTAGTAAGGATGCCTATAATTGATCTATCTTCAACTGAGTAAGATCATGACTCTCTTCTATAACAAATAATTTCATATAAAACTTGGGGGAAAGAGACCTTAATTCCTTTTAAAAAATATTAGTCTCTTCAAGCTTCTCTAAGACCTCTGATGATGTTCACAATCTCATCAACTCTCTATAGAAAGGATGCCACAATATCTTCTTCATTCATCCTGAGAATTTCAAATTTCCTTTTATGAGTCTATAAATTAACAAGCTTAACCTTTGAATCTCCTTCAAAAATAGTTTTCAATTTATCCCATATTCACTTGGAAGAAGTGTAATGAATTACTTTGTGAACTTAGTTTCTATAAGACCACAAGTGATGACATTCTTGCCTTAGAGTTGTTCTCAAATAGCTTCTTGTCTACAACAATAGATGGAGGAATAACAGGAGAAACATAACCATCCAAAATTGATTACCATACATCAAAACCTAGAGACATAATGTAGGTCTTCATCCTATCACTCTAAAATGCATAATTGGATCCATTGAAAATCAATTCTTACTTGGTAGAGAAACCATCTTGCACAGTCTAAATAACTGTTGTACCTTAGATCACCTTCAAGCTATCAAGCCTTTACCAAAGGACCTCATTTTGATACTAATTATTACAGATACAATCATTGAGAGGGGAGGTGAATCACTGAAACCAAATAATCTAACTTCAATTCTGATTTTTACAAATACTTAATCAGATACCACAAGCATTCATGAATCATATTCAACATTCACAACAATGAGCAAGAGAGGTAATGCAAGATCAATTCACATAACACATGACATACGTGAGAAACCCACTTGGGGAATAAAATCCACTAGAACCTATAATTATACTACTATCCTATAATAAAAATATTCAATTTAGACCATCTATAAATTATTAAGGAACTATAATCCCTATTTAGTGAGACTCCAATCCCATAAGGTACTACCACACCTATCTAGTGGAGCTACAACAACAATCAGAACTTTTAGCAAGTTTCTCTTTGTAATTAGGATATAACCACCTTAGATGTTTATCTACCATAACAATACCTATGAACACATCCACCTATACCTATTAACACTCTACACCTTTGCTCATACTCAAATAATAATCACACTATTCTCTTAAAAAATTTATGACCAACAAGTCATAAAAATATTCTTCAATATATTATTATATTTAACACATCCTTAAGGAACTCTACCCCTCATTATTTACACAAAACACACACTCATATCTCTCCAAAACTCTCCCTAGTCTCATGCTTACAATTATAGAAATCACCAACTTTGATTTCAATATTTATAGAGAAATATTGATAATCACTACCTTGGTCAACCACTAAGCATGCCTTATCCCTTAAGGAATTTTTCACAGAAATACATGGTTCAATATAATCTTCATAGGTCATCCATATAATATATGGGTAACCCTTAAGGAATTACACCTTTTAATAAGGCCCTTGTAGCCCTTATAGGTCTCATGTGAACCCATTCACTCCTTTAGCACTCCATCCAGAAAAAAATAACATAGGACCACTTTAAAATACATGGTTCCACTTCTAATGTCCCCTTATACATCCTAAAATTATCATATTAAACTTATCTCACCTTTACATATGTTCAAACAACTCAAATAGAAACCTTATACATAAGAACACCATTACCAAACACATAGTCAACTTCTTAAGCATTGTCTATACTCAATATAGCTTGATAATACTTATTAAATACACACAAATCATTCTCATAAAGTATAAAACATGATAAAATATATAATTCATCATAATACATCAAAAAATTATCAACATAAGCTCAAATATTCTTCTTGGGTCACTTGCAGAATAAGCAGGAATACATAGTCAACTCCTAGGCTCAATATCTTTGACTATACTCACTTTTAGATTTTCCAATTAGGTTAATTTTATGTGCCTTAGAGTCTTATTAATATTTTAGTTTTATAACACCAATAAATTTGACTTATATAAAAATATATGGATGAAATATAGAGATCTAGATTTTCCTATGTTAAATTCAAATATTTGAATTCAAACAGTCACAGTTAACCTTCTAACACAATGCTAGAATCTCATGGACTCACTACTTAGATAAAATATGCACCATTAGTTTTGTCTAAACTATAATTCATAGGTTACAATTATCAAGCATTAAACCTTTATCACATTAACCTCATCTCATGAAACCTTAAAACTTTGACTCAATGCACTCCATCGATCTTCACATATCAGTCAGGGCCTTATCAAGCACCGTACACCATTTGATCAATTTGTGCAAACACCCACTCATAATTGGATCCTTATCCTATACATTTGATCATATTTTAAACATTTTTCACATTTCCTCAATTTGATTAACATTCATCATTGATCTTTGATCTGAATGATCACCTGTGCACCATTGGATCTTCATTAGGTCCTGAACTTTAACTCTACTAAATAGTTATCACATTGACCCATTTGACTCTATGTGTTCCATTTGATATAAAATTAAAAAATAACATAATTAATTGGATTTTAACTAGGTATATATATTTATCATCAATCAAATTAACTATGGGGACCAACTACAATATGCCTCAGTAGCCATTTTTTATCCTTAATAACCTCTTCTATGCTTCGATACAAGATCTCAAATTTGGAATAGATGATATCCTTACATAGGATAATCCATCCATGTGACACATATACATTTAAGCCTTTGTAATTTTCAATATATATCACCATTAAATTTCCTTCTCAAAATCTTTTGCCATAGAGCCAACTATGTCAAAACCTGCCTAAGAGGCCAACTTTGAGCTTGCATAACTTTTGTCATGCTTCAACGCATAAACTAAAACTTAGTGAAAATCATCTATGATAAAAATTTAATGAACCCATATGATCAAATTATATTTAAACCTTCACATTTTTAATATATAACATTATCAAAATTCTCACTTGACTATTTCTTTCCTTATGTAAATTTGGCTAAGTATAGAAAAACATAGTCAAACTGCCTAAGAGCCCAACTTTTCATATGCATATATTCTATTGTGATACATCACATGATATAATTTTTATCACAAATAAAATATGTCCAAAATTAAAAAAACCCATATGATCACCTTGTCTAGATACCTCCTTGCATGTGAATGCTGACTTCATCAACATGCTTACTCAACTCTTTCTGGCTAACTATAAATTTGGCTATGTATGAGAAAATAATAAATTTTGACTAAAAATCCAAATTTTCATCCTCATATCTTGGAACTTGATTTTATGCATGAATTTATATCTATTTCATAACAACTAAGGACTACTATTATCACAACCATATGACTAACACCCCTTGAATCACTTCTACATGGTAATGGTGATGTCATCAAACTATCTACTTAGATTTTATACAACTAGACCCAGAGTGTCTAGATAAAAACTATGATCAACTAGATGAATTACATTTATTCACACAATATATCCAAGCATATATAACATCTTAAGGACCTCTTTCACATGATCTAATCACCATACACATCCCTGAACATCTCTAACCATGTCAACATTGAATATCAACCAATCCACCTTCAAGCATACAAAAACAAGCACATTTCACACTTTGTCATTGTCACATAGACTATCAAGGCTCTTCACCCACTCAATAGGACACCTACATAACACCACCATGACATCATCATGGAAACTCTCTAATAAAACTTGGAAGACAATATTACAAACATTGAACAAAAATATTTAAAATCCCCTCATGGTATAGAATCATAAGATGTGTTTCATAACCCTATTTAACTTGAAATCTATTTTTACCCTTTTCCAAATAGGTTTGTTTCACCTAATTTCACATTTTATGATGGAAAGGATGATCCTAAAAAACATAGTATAACCTTTTATGTGGTATTCCTTGACTAGATTCTAATGATAAACTTTTAACTAAATTATTCCCAATAAGTCTCAAGGACTATGCTTTGAGGTGGTTCTATGATTTACCTCTCCAATATTTAAAATTATTCAAACCTATTTTAGAATAGTTTTTATCACAATTTTCCATTAACATTTACGAAAAGGTTTCCTATGCCCAAATTACCAAAATCAAACAAGAACCAATGAACCTATAAATGAATATGTCTTGAGATATAAGATAATGCTATCCAAAATGGCCAATCCTATGGAAGATAAAGAGTTACAAGATATATCCAAGAAATGTTTTCTTTTTCCTTTACATGAATACATTACCTTTAAGAAGTTTCAATGTTTTGATGACTTATGCTATGTTGTCCAAGATTATGAAATGAAGCTTATATCATTGAATAAACTCATGTACTAAACACACTAGTTGTATCTACATCTAGTACCAAATTTTAAATTAAAATAAGTTACAAGGTAAAACCTCTTGAGCCTAAAAAATAAACAACCACCATGGTTAACATAGTTTCAAAATAACCTAATCAACTTGTCTTATCTAATGCATAAAGGAGACAATTTACACATTTACCTAAGTCCCCAACTTCATTACTCTCATGGTTAATAGAGTGTTAGATTATATCTATCCCTCATATTATTTAGGTTGATATGAGTCAACCTCTACCCAAAGTATATTATGGGAATTATTATTATGATTATCATCAAGGACTAGGAAATTTTGAGTAGATGATTTACCTTGAAGAATAAGATCTAATATCTTATCGATAACTAAAGGCTTTCATTTAAATATCCTTCAAATGAATTAGGTTCATAAATTGGAAATCACCATAAACAAAAAATATTTAACAATCCTTTGAAAGAACATTTTAAAAAAGAACCAAAAGTCCAAATCAAATATAGTGCACATCCTCCTCCATCACATTATAGATACCCACTAGATGGGATTATTGCTAATTACACTAACATATACTTCATATGGTCTAGATACCTTCAATTTCCTTTGATGATATTGAAATTAATGATGATGACTCTGATCTTCATTCCTTATTCATTCAACCATAACTCAATAAACACCCTATACAAAATTTTATGATTGATAATGGTGTAAGCAAAAATGATTGCACTTTGACATTACTTAAACATTTGGGTTATACTCATCATGATTTATACCCCTCTACCAAATTAGTTAGAACATTCCATGTGACCTACCAAAAGGTTCTTAGTGAGATTGACTTGCCTTTATAGGTTTTTCCTAGACATGTGGTTATTACCTTTTCATATCCCTTCCACATGCATATTTGGTATGTTATTGGGAAGACCTTAGATACACACTCTTCATGTAGTACCTTCTATAGTACATGGGTTTGTCAAATACATTCATGCTGATCAGGTAATTATATTTTCCATAATTCCATATGAGCATCCTCTTAAATAGAATAAAATTATACCCAAACAACTCATAATCAAGCCTACTAAGGTTAATCCACTGCAAAAGGGTAAGTAATATCCAATCCTATTTACTAGGTGGTGGTACTTGAGAGACCATTACATCAAAGACATATATTGGATTCCATAAAATCCCAATCCTCTACTACAAACCATGTTAAAATATTTAGAGCACCTACACATGATCTTATTACTAATATTATAAAAAAACAAACAAACAAACACTCAATGATGGGTTATAAAAACCCTTACTCCAGTTACTCCTACTATTACTTCAGAACCATAAAGTCATATTTTACATATATAGAGCACCATCTATACCATAGTGATATATATTACACCTATATATGCTCCTTGGTTGTGTAAATAGGGTATCACACTAGATTTATAATGGGATATGTTTATAATCATTAGTTGGATGGAATTATATGATGATCTTTCCTATTTCTAAAAAACCAAGAAAAAATAAAAAAAACATCTAAGAATCTAAAAACACCATTAGTACATACCTATTCTATTAGATTCTTGGCATCCATATGTTACTTCCATATTGATGGACCACATACTCAGTTACTCTTACATACACACATGTCACACTTATACATCAGGTGTTATTAAGGCATACTCAAATACATGATACATTCCTATTTGGATGTTATGATTTCCCTCTACTCATGTCATATGGACATTAGGGGAATCTAATTATTTGATCTTGTTACACATAGGTTATATGATTTGATGATCATTCTATAGTATAATGTTTGATATTACATATGTACTTACACATGCTTATTATCCATGATTATCTATTACATAGGTTACTTCATATATTATACACTTAACATACTTTACTAACACATTAGATTCACGGGTGACTATGACATGTGTATGTTAGTTGCTTATGATTTAATTTATGCACTTACTTGAGTGTCTTGTCTTGCTTGTTCAAGAATTTTAATATGCTCCTTTGCTTGAGGACCACATACTTTTGTATGATTTCTTTGACATTTTCATTATGTCATCATTTATGGTATGTACATTTGAATATGTCATTCTTACTTTCAAGGACATTTGACTGAGTCATGTCCCTTATTTAGATTCTCTTTGGACCATTATTTTTTGAATTATTTTAAGTGATATTGTGTGTAACAAACCCACTAGGTTTTACTAGAATATTACAATTTTATTTTAAATTACACATATTCAACATATAAATTTCACCATGAGAAATCCTATCTCATGATGTTTAACTAAATGTATTAGTTTAGTTAACCATCAAGGTTATAGATGATACACTTAGCTAAGGATCACCATAAACATATATAAAAATCATGAACTATACTAAATAACCATAAATATTACATCTCAACATAATAAATAATACAAATTTAGCCTCAATTGATACAATGTTATAACCTCTACTGTAGAAGTATAATGTATAAATATTATAATTTTTAGTAATACATAAAATATCTTAATGATAAAACATGATAAAAATCTCCTCTGAGTGGAGTTTCCATGACTCAAGACACTCCATAACTCAAGTATCAATATGTATTATCAAGTGCAGTATTAGGTATAGTACTTTATCTAGGAGGGAGAGCATCATCCAAGCACTTTTCCACACCAACCATAGACCATAGATACCCCACACTATCTCCCAAAAATGGGATGGACCTCCCTTCATAGACGGGTAAATAATCATAGTACAAGAATCTAGAGTAACAAACCATAACCCATGTGTTGAATATATCTAATACATAATGCGTATCATATATAAATATATTCTAATATGATATTGCATAAATATGAAAACTATATCAACATATGAAATGACAATGTTTATAAAACATTACTTTGGCCATAGTTTTTTATAATAAATGATATCTAGGATTAGTCAAATTCATACACACTACTTGATCAAATTAGACCTTATCTTGCATTGATGACACTAATTAAGCTAGTAGAATCTATCCACTACTTAATTAGGGTTATGAATGTAATATTTGATAAAATAAATAATAATATAAAAACTAAAGTATTCATTCTTAATATATCACTTTAGCAAATCAAAATATGTTAAATATAGAAATATAACAAACATTTGTTTAATACATCAAATGAATCAAATAGAATCCAAGAATCTAATTTATTATACATAATAAATATAATACAAAAACAGTCCTCAATATAACACACCATTTGAGTAATGAATATCTAGACTGCTAGTTGATTTATTCATTAAGCAACTTATAATACTATTTTTGCATGAAATAATATTATAATCATGTCTATTAAATTGTTCATATTCTACATATAACAATAGCTAGTCCATAAATACAATTATGAATTTTATTTAATCTCATAAATATAATGAATGCTCTATATTTAAACATTTTAATGCTTTTATATTAACCAGATATAAGTAAGCATCAATTATTCATTGTTTAAATAATAAAAATTATAACATAAAAGTATGTGTGTGTATTAATTCATACATACAAATACACTATACATAGTTCATTTATATAGTATACTATAATGTTGACATCAAATATCATTTGACTAATAGTATATTGTACATGAAAAGTATATAGTCAACTTTTCTATAAAGGCCCCAACCTTTTTCAATAAACCGAGAAATTACATTGGCATTGATAGATAACACACATAATTCTATAATTAAAATTTAGTTCTTATTTATTCATCAATGCATTTTAATCAATTACATCTAAACAATCATTCAAGATTTGTTAATTGAATAATATTCATAATTACAAATATATGAAACATAATTATCTTTACCCTATTCAAGTATTAACAAAGCAATAATTAACACACAATCAAATACCTACTCAAGTCTCAATGGTAATATCTCAAATTTGGATAACTAAGACAAATTCAACAAAAATCTGAATAAATAATATTGTTATGTAAATGAACCCATATTGTAATGTTCATAAAATAACTAAACTTAGTGATAAAACATTATCTCTATAATGGTATTCATACTTTTATAAATCCAAAAGTAAACCTAAAGTTGAGTTGTTCATCTACCCATACCCAGGTTACACAAAATAATTATGTACAAGATCCCAATTTTGGAGAAAATATATTATGGATAAATTAGGATTTCATAATCAAGTTTTAAAGTCCATCTATAATTAAATCCCAGCCAAATAATAATATCATATTCTAACTATTATACACACAGTCTCATTACAATTCAATAAAGAATTATAGTTACACACACACATACTATCACATTTAAGTTTGACAGTTGATTACGGGGTGTATATATACATATATATGTATACTATCACATTCAAGTTTGTCAATTCATCAAACAAGTGTATTGGTATAAATGTGTGTGTGTGTGTGTGTGTGTATTTTAATTTAAATAGAATCAAAATTAACTAAATATCTACTCAAATATATATATATATATATTCAATATCACTAAAAACTGCATATTCTTATCCCCTAAAGGAATGAATTGGTTAATAGTTAAATAATCTTACAAACATAGAAAATATTGTATATTTTTCAAAATAATCCAAAGAATATATAACCTAGTTCAAGATAAATAGCTCAACTGAATTATATATATACCCAATAGAGTAAATCCCCATTTTGAACATTGAATTATAATTTCTAATGAAGGACATGATATATTTTTAAAAGTCTATTTATATCATGGCCAAGACCTATTGTTCCAATCCCAACCTTCCTAGTTATCCTGGGTTGGATATAGGGTTCTATGGAGGCTGATCGCTTCACAGGGCCCTATATATAGCCCATTGTAAATTTCCAAAACTATAAAGTTGAATAACTAGTAACCCAAGAAATTTAAAAACCCATTATTGAAAGTTATCATATAGATATTTAAATTACAAAACTGATTTGATAAAATGTATGTATGTCAAAGAAGCTAAGCCAATTCTTTCCGCTCTACACTTATTCACCTCCTCTCCACCTTCTATCTTCTTTTCACAATATATTGTGTATGCCCCCATTCACAACCCCACTATATCCTCTTTTATTTATTTTCCATTGCCTATTTTTCTTCCAGTAATCCATTATTAATGGCAAATAAAACTAATTCAAATTATGCATGCTTATATAGATTAACCAACTCATAGTTTACCTCCATGAAAATGCATCAAAACCCCATAATTTCCTCCCAAACATTGCTTAACTAAAGTCATTGAATGATTAGTTACCTAATCATTCTCGATGCTTCTAATAATCCCTAATTAATCATATTTTATTTCTTTATCAAATCAACATGATAAGGATTTAAACAAACCATCTTGAACATCTCAATCACATAAATTATGTTATATTCCAGGTAAGACTACCAACTAGTCATTATCTAATGTATTCCCCATGCAATGGCTAAACACATAGAATAATATAACTTTGGCAATGTAACTAGGTATATTTAAAATAGGGTTTTATGTTGAATTCTATCCACATACATATATAGTAATCACAATGATTTACTAAAATCATTAAATAATTAACATTAATATATCCATTCATATATTATGAATATAAATCCTTTAATCAAATAGTTAATCAAGTATAACATCTTTAAAAAATAATGTTATTATCTTTCAAAATTATAATGTAATTATCATAATCATATTTTTAATTATTATTATCTAAATATTATAGTACAAGTAATGATTATGGAATCCATCACAACATCACAATGTTTTACTATACAACATACATAATAAGGCAGTGATAGAAGTAAACACAAACAAATTCTTTCATTTAAACAAAATAAGATGAGATACATAATATCAAAAAAATATTTAAATCACTCAAAAAATCAACATGATCATAATCAATAATTAAGATTTTACCAAAAATCATACTAACAATCATCTAAAGGAAAATTACACAAAACATGATACACTATCCATATCAAACAATTACAAAATATGATATACTAAGTGGTGTGTGAAAGGGTCTATGGATTCATTCTCTATCATCCCCCAACATCTCCATCTAGACCACCCTCTCTAATGATACTCTCCCTCCATCATGATATGAGGGAAGAATCTTCCCTACATCCACCTCATGCCAATGAAGGTAGTTATCTCAAAACATCATTATATCTATAAAATAATGTTATATAACTAATTAAATGCGATCACAATATATAAAATATAAAATTATCACTAAATTATAGAATCTAATCATGTAAGTTAAGCAACACAGACTATCCCATAATCAACATATGTTATAAATCTTAATCAAATATTAGTTAATCAACCATAATAATCCATAGATTAAATAAGTTATTTAGCTTAGAGAGAAATCAGGATATGACATTATGTGTGTGCTTATTTTATTGTTGATATTTTATTGTTACTATCTATATGTTTCCACTATATTTATCATGCATCTTAGGCTTACATATGATTCTTATTGGTTCTATGCACTTTAATGATACATTTAACTAAAAATGTTCCTTATATATGCTACATGGTTACATTCATAGATTATATAATTATTGCACCCTTTTAAAGTGAGGTGACTCCTAGTTCTTATCTTTCCCTCATTTCAAATAGGGGACATATTAGCTGGGGAATGCCTGGGAATCATGTTCTCCACACTTGACACAATTCTCAGATTCAATGAGGACATGATTTGGAAGCATGTTCTCCACACTCATTCAATATTTAATACTTATATCAATTCACAAATTTAGTTGAGGAATGCCATATGGGCATGGATCCCACACATACACATTTTTTAGATTTGGTTGGGGTATGATTTTGAAGCATGTTCTTCACATTTATTCAATATATGATACTTATATCAATTCATAGATTTAGTGGGGGCATGCTTTGGAAGCATGTTTTCCACCCCTATTCAGTATTTAGCATCTTTATTTTACAATGGGGGCATGTTTTAGAAACATATCCTCCACATTTATACTTATATCAAATTTTAATATTTATTTGAATACAGTGGGGGCATGTTTTGGAAGCATGTCCTCCACACTTACATAGTTATCTAAATTGGCCAAATCACATAATTATATGATTTAGATTCATAGTTTTGGTAGAAGTATATGCATTGGTACCATTTTTATACATATTTTCAACATGATACATATCTAAGGTGCATATTATATGTAACATGTGCTTAATATTTTAAAATTGAAATCAATTTTAGATTCCAAAACCATTACATGTATAGATACCCTATGGAATTTTATAGACCATATTGAACCAATATACTAGAGTAATTTTTTCATATTTTGGTATGGTTTAGGTGCTTAAATCACTCAATCTTGCCATTTTTTTAGGTTGGACTTGATCATCTAGACTCACTAGGTTATATGTATCATTGGGTTTTACAGTTGAGTTAATCTCAACTTTCAGGTAGCAATTCACTTTTTCTCCAAAGATTGGGGAATGTGCCTTCCAATCTCTCTCTCTCTCTCTCTCTCTCTCTCTCTCTCTCTCTCTCTCTCTCTCTCTCTCTCTCTCTCTCTCTCTCTCTCTCTCTCTCTCTCTCTCTCTCTCTCTCTCTCTCTCTCTCTCTCTCTCTCTCTCTCTCTCTCTCTCTCCCTTTGGATACATGAACTTTAAATATTTATCTATGTTTATCCTAATCTTAGTTTTATATCCTTACAATGATACATCTTTTATAAGACAAATTTCCAATATGCAAGGTGGTTACATTGACACACAAGTGTACTCCTAAACTTTACTTGTTAATTTCAATCTATTTCAAATAATTTTAACCTATATTATATGCATTGATTTTATACTATAACATGCTTTTGTTTGAAGGTCAATCACCAACAAAATCACTTAAATTCAACTCAACCAAAGACAAGGTGCACACACACACACACACACACACACACACACACACACACACACACACACACACACACACACCTAGGTACTTATTCCTTTCCTTTAAAGTAGCAATTTCATTATTAGATTAAATAAGGGGCAAATGTAGATGATATTTTTTATTATATAGCACCTTAGTCTTGTAAACTTATAAAACTTAGACTTTGGTAGTTCTTCTTACTTATACACTCTCTTTGCTTTCAAAAATCTTCAAATCTTCTCTATATTTTACCCCTTAGCCTATCTCTTAGTCTGACCATTATTATATTGATGACACAAACATTATCTCTTACCCAAAATGATTAAAATGTAATTATATTACACCTCTACAAGTTTTGAGCCTTTACCTATGTTTTACTACTTAGACACTAATGTCTAGGATAAATAATAGTGTTAACATTAGTGTCATGCACTAACACAAGTGTCCAATGCCCTAAAATAATCTAATTTATAAATGAAATGTATTCTAATGGTTAGCCTAAGTGATTTAATGTAAGTTATTTCTTTATGGGATTGGTATAAATATAATATCAACCCTCATATAGCCTACACCTAACATTTGGACCAAAGAGCACTCAATTGAGAAACGCTTAGCTATTCAATTCTATTTTCAATATAGTCATATGGATTGAACATTTATATGTTTGAAGTACTAAATGATCAATCGAAGAACCCAATTTGTAAAGTTACAAGATAGGTCACTATTGTACATGATTTACACACATTTCATGGTTCACACACAAGCCAACATGTAAGGGAGAAATACATGAGTCTAAACCCCTTTTCTAGAGTATTTTTTATGTAGGCAATGCCCTTTTACAATGGGATCATTGGGTTCAACTTGACACCATGTGCCCATTAACCCATTTTCCCCCCAGGGTCACATTGAAGATGGAAAGTTAGGGTTTTGACATTTCACAAGTAGTGACAATCCATGACCCAGATCTGAATCCACTATAGAGAAGGTGAATCCAAACCTAGAAGCATCTAGGTGGTCACATTTTATTTCATGGTATATTATGTACAAGAGACTATCATTAGACTCATATAGTATCATCAGTGTAACTCTTTAAGGTTGACACAACTATCCAAATAGTTAGAGGTACTAGATCCAAAATCTAACAATTGTTCCAAAATTATCTTACCATTTTATTTTAACCTGTTCTAGATCTATAATTGCATTAGCATCAACAAAAGTTAAGTACTTCTCTTTTTGTTATTTCTATATCTATCCTAGTTTTACTTTCCATATTTAGACTATCTCAACATAATAAATTCAGTGTATACTTATATCTAATTTTAGCATTTAATTAGCCTACTATAGACATGATTATCACCCTTGTGTCATTTTATTTCTATATTTTTAATCTTATGATATAAAGTGAAAATAACACATATTTTATTATAGGGTTAAACATTATCCCACCTAGTGTTATTGTGAAACTGTGTTCCTTTGTTAGATGTATTAAACTAATGACCTAGCTTTAATACTTGAAAATTCTTGTTTTGACTTGGATTTTGAGTGTTTCAAACTTAGATTATGACTAATCCTAGTGATAGGTATGAAAAATTGGAATAAAATGATATATTTTTTAATATTAAATAATGTATAGATGTATAACATATAAGTGCTAGCCAAGTCCATTTTGAATGAGATCTTGATTTGTTTATATATGAGTGCAAGTGGGTAAAATTTCATGCCACTAACATGCTATGATTATGGGTTGATGCTAAGTATTGGTTTGATTTTACAAAATTGTTGTTTTTAAAAGTGGGTTAGTTTTGACTTGATTAATCAATATTGACTAAAAATATTGACCAAGCCTAGTGAAATCAACCTGTATATAGGCATACTGAATTGAGAGTCTAAAGATGGCCATGTAGGATTATTTAGTATGTTTGAAATAGATAGTGAGATTATTCTAGGTGTTTAACATAATAACATAGGTTTGAATCATAATATAGCATACCAATGAGATATGATGGTGTATTAAGACCTTATTTGAGTGCTTAAGTCATCTATGGTAAATGTGTGCCAATATTATCATTATCAAGTACTAAATATCATATTTTAGTATCTACAAATTCCCCCCATTTTATTATAGTAAGGTAATTACTAGAGTAAAAGGACAACATTTTCTTGAGTGTATACAACACACTTTTCCTTTTGGGAGATGACACTAATGTACATCTTTGATCCATGTAAACTTATAATGAATGTGTAGTTAATGTTCACGTGTAAAATATAAAATATAAAATTGATAATTGAAAAAGTGAGGGTTATATTACACCTATGTGACATTGGAAACCATTTTTCCATTGAAACTTTTTGGAAAAAATACTTTCTTATTTAAAGCATTAGATAATTGTTCTTACCTATTGAGGCATATGGAGAGTTGGAGTGATTATGACCCAAACTTGTGTAACTATGCAAGATCTTGGATTAATAAGGAAACATGCCCCAACCCTTATCAACATGGGTAAAACTAAACAATGAACTAACCCAAATAACTATGTTTAAAAAATAGATAAAAATGAGGCTAGGTTTGTTTAAATAAATAACTATAGATGTAAATGAGAGAACCATCAAGCAAGTTTCGATAAAATAAATTGAATCAACCACTAAATATGATAATCTTAATAATTTACATGGTTGATCTTCCAAACTTCCCATATAGACATATTAAAATAAGTATATTTAAATATCTATGTTTATTTTTTAATTAATTTTTGACATATAAGACTTTATGAATATGTTGCATATATTTTTGGTGTTTTACATTAGGACTATTTATTTATGAATAGAATAGTTTCAATTATCTTTTTTTAATTTTTTATTTATCACTAATTTATAAATTATAGATATTAAGGCTACCTCAGGTAAATAGAGTTACCCATAGAAATTATATGAACTACCTGTAACAACTAGATAGAGTTACTCGTAGTAATTGGGTAGAGTTACCCATAGTAATTAGATGAACTACCCATAACAACTAGGTATAATTTCTCATATCAACTAGGTCAAATACCCATCAAAACTCAAAAGAGTTAGCTATACCAAGTGGGTGATCTACCCATAAAAACTAGGAAAATTGACATATAGAAATGGTTGGAGCATTTTGATCCACCTATAGGAACAATTGAGGGCTTAATGGTTAGATGAAAAAATTGATCAATTAACTCCTATGTTTTGAGTATTATGAAATTTTATTATTGTGAGAAAAAGGGTAATTAAAATATAGATTATTTAGTCACCATTCCTCCTCCAATGTACCATCCATCTTAAGTGGTTGTAATAAATGAATGGGTCATTTCCCCATATTTCCTATTTTCTACCATTTTTCTAGTTGTTAGTTTAATTTTTCTTGTAACCATCAATCTAAATAAAGGCATGCCTTCTCTATTTAAGAGATATAAAATATGATGAAATTAGTTAAAAGTGAGATATAGAAAGAACATAGGTAATATAAGGTTTAAGTTGCTATAGTTATTTTGATAACTTTGAATTTCACCATAGAATTAATTTCATTTTTATGGATTCATTAATGGAATAAAATTGATTTTAAGTAATTAATCTATACAATAGGAGTGAATTTTAATAATACTCCAACCAAAGTAGGGTCCACTCGAGAGGAATTATGAAAAAAATCCCATTTGTTAGTTTAGTTTTATCATATGATATGTGTATGTATATTTCAAATTTTAAGAGTAATTACAACAATTATTAGTTATTTTCATGTTTTATTTATTACATACACATTTGTAATTTTGTAATTTTAATTGTGTGGGAGGATTCTAGACTATATTAGCATTACAATTCTTTTCATTTTATTTCCTACAAATTACTTTATAATATTTCTTTTATGCAATTTAGTTTCCTATCATTTACATCCTAAAAGTTTGTTTCCTTTATATCAAGTGTTTGTTATATTTCTTAGTATTCCATGCAATTTAGTGTAGTATATACATTGTGAACACTTTACAAAGTTACACATCTTTGGGTTGATAATTAAATGATCATAATATATGTGTTAGGTAGTTGCCTCTTGGGGTATATCCTCATAGGTTGTAAGGTAAATCCTAAATTTAAAATATAATAATAGATTATATATCCCTAAATTTTTGGCATCATTTATAAGGAAGGTGTCAAGTATTAAACTCCTAAAAAGTGGGAATATATTTCCTACTCTATAAATTAAATTTTCTTGCTTTCTAGAATATATATTTTTATTTTATAGATTAATTTCCTTTCATTACAAGTAAAATTAATTTCCTTTTAATGTTAGTATGATAAAAATATATTTTTTAACTAACCCCATGTAGGATAGGGAAAAAATAATAAAAAGGAAGATTTATTAAGAGCATGTAGTGTGAGAGGTATAAATTAGGTATATTCTTACCTACGAGATTGAGTTTTTCTATAGAATAAAACTATGAGGTATCACCTAAAATAACTAAAAATTATATAAATATACCCATAATTAATCCATAGTTATCATTGGGAACTGTATCATAAGTATTAGAAGCTGACAGGTTCTTAGAAAAATTACTAGAGTAATTTAAGGATAAGAAACAAGAGGATCCTCATGCTCCTAAAAATATATCATCACACCCCTTTCAAATAGTTATAATTTATAATCAATACTATGGTATTCAACTCCCTTCACCCTCTCTCAAAATTATCTCTAAAAGATAATATCGAGCCCTTATAGATTCCAAAATAATTTTTAATCCTAAAGTACTAGCTATAATAATTGAACGAAATGGGCAAGATGACATATTTCTTGAATTTCCAAAATAATTTATAGGATAATCCATCCCATTACCCCCATCTAAAATATTTTATTCTCCCCTAAAAAAACCTAATACCATCATGCAATACTCACATTGGGCTAATAATATTGACAAATAATTCTAAGAGTGGGTTGAAAAAGTCACTACTACATAAGTGGTTTGATGAATAATGAGATAAGTTGAAGGGGAAAACCCTGTCAACAAAGCCACAAATTTTGAATTTCCTTTCAACACACCCATGATCAATGCACCTATGAATAACATTCCCATTTTTACCTGGACTAAATTTATTGTACAATAATTCAAATTCCTAACACATTAATTTTTGGGTTTGATGTATTGTGTCATAGTTACGACTACAATCAAGACTCCCAAAGGCTATAATGATTTTTAGCCACTTTTAAGGATGAAAATAGTTCTATGATGGTTTAAGGGAATGCATAAAAATGGAGATACTAATTGGAATGATATATATGATATATTTATATCTATTTTATAGGATTATTACAAACCAAAATATTCTAGAGGGGATGACATATTTCACATTTCACTAAAACAAGAAGATCCATTAGAAGACTATGGAAATATTTATGTATAATTTATAAAAATATAAGAAAAATAAGATAGAATCATAATCTATCAAGATAATATTCTTGAAGGGAATTAGTGAATAATGTTTAGAATCTATGGATCTCATGATTAGTAGATATGTTTTGCAAATATCATTGATGACATCACCCTCCTATGTAGAAATTACTCAAGGTATATAATGAATAACACTTGAAGCAATATAAAAATATCATCATCATCCTCCAAATCCACTAATGGGGTATCTAATATGGAATTAAACAATCTCTAATAGGACATGAAGCAAGACTATCAATCATATGTCCACAAAACTAGACACACTAAATACATTATGAAAACATGAAGAAATATATATATATCATTGTATTGCCTTGATTGTCAAAGGACTAAATAGGAATAATAGTTTAAAACTACTTGGGTGAAGGTAGCCATTATAATGGAGGATATTCTTAAAACAATGTAACTTCATGCAATTGAAAGCAAAGGAGATCAAGTCTTCTACATGGAATAATGTAAACCATGGTCAAACATATCACAAAATCCAAATATGCCAAAAACTTCTTATTTTTTTAATTCTAAATTTATGTATGCTCTTTATAATAATCCATATGGATTAAATCCTTAGAATCTAACACATCCAAAAATTAATATTGGTTATAATAAAATAAACAATTCAAAACCAATTGGCAACATTTCCAAAACCAAACTTGGTAACAACAAAACTCTCAATCTCAAAACAATTAGTAGTAGTCTCAAAGTCTCAAAATAAAAATTGACCACAACCAAACTTCTAAAATCAGACTAGTTGGAAGTAGTTAAAGAACCAAGCATGGTAGCCACAACAATAGAACATGCAATGAAAAAATTCTCTAACCCATGAAAATAATAATGGAGGGGAAAAAACCTTGGCATAGTCAAAATACATGCCTTCTAAACAAACCACAACAACTAACTTTAATAATAAATAAAAAACACTAACAATATCATCAAACACTAAAAATACCTACCAAAATTGTACCTAATCCAAATAATAAACTGAATTAGTTTTTATGTAATATAGACATGGTGACATATCACACATATACAATGGAATTAAATGATGCTCAAATTTTCTTAGTGAAGATTATCCACAATCCATCTACTCCTATAATAACATAACTTTATATGGAGGCTCCAAAACAAAGAACTAACCCACTCCCATCATAAAATAACAAAACCATCTACAAGCTCAACTCCTTAAACATTCCAACCATACCGACCAACCCTCCATTTACTAAATGAATTTATCCATTAAGGAGGGAACTTGAACCAAAATTTGATTTCAAAGGGGAATTTTAAAATGTATGTGTTCATATACCATTATTCCAAGATATTCAATACATGCCCATATACACTAGGGTTATATGGGTGTTGGATATTGATTTTACTTGGGTTAATTTTATTAATCCTAAGTCTAATTAGGTGTTAAGATTTTCTATTATGTGTGTTAATAATTCACATATTTTGAATTGTATGAGGTACACACCTATTTTTTCCATTTTAAAGGGAATATTGGACTCCTCCCACACTTTTCACACACTTTTCCATCACCTCAAGGATTAGTGACACTAGGCATACAGTAATAAGGATGTGCAAGTTCACGATGGAGTTTTATTAGTAACTTCTACTTCTTTCTAGTTCTATTTAGTGAGCTCTCTCCTCTCTCATTATATAATAGTTCATATTGAGGCACTTGATTATGGATTGAAGAACATATCTATTTCTCATTCTCTTTTATTCTAATAATATTATACTTGGAGAATATTATGTTGCAAACCTTCTTAATACACTTGAGGTTTTCTTCCATTGATTCAATTTCCCTAATTAAAAAATTGTCTCTCAAATTCTCTTGGTGACACTTGATTTTGAGGTGATATAATTATTTTATGATTTAATTTTATTTAATTTTAAATATTATTTTAAATCCTATAATTTATTTCTAATATGATATCATAGTAGGTTAATTTTAATGTTGAAATTTAAGGTTGTCATAGGTGTGTGGGTGGATAAGTATGATTTTGTGATAAATTTTTCTGAAAGGGTTTCGACCCTTAAAAACACTATTCTATGTTTATTCATCATTTTTATTTACTAATTAAATGCACAAAACTTTTTTTAATCAACGCTAATTTTTTCATTTCCATTATAATTAGACATGAATCTATATTAAATTCTTTTTTTATACAAACTTGTTTGACAAAAAAAGTTGTATGTTTGGATTTACAATCTAGGTTTCTTTTATGTTTATTGGGTTTTGTTCATTTAAAGGATGGAAAGAATCTATTAAAATCTTGAGAAAACCTAAATTGTGATTTGAGATAAAACATACAAAAAAATTACTATTGTATTCCAAAAACATTTTTTCTTGCAAAATCAAAAATATTAATTTGGTTGTATTTACATAATTAATGTGTTTTGTTTCATGACCAGCTTGATTATTAATAATAGTGTAATTTATTTAATCAAGGTAATACGTGGTAATATTAAGAAATAATTTGATATTAATTAAATATAAGTGGTGGTTTTTAGGTAATACACAATATATCATTTTTGTCTTTTTCCTTCATTTGCCACATTTCAAGTATATTATTAAGATAAACCTCTATATTCCTTAATTTATTTAAAATATTTGTCAAAGCCTTTAAAATGATAATTTTATTACTTATCTTAAATATTTTATATCACTCTATGAATTTAAGTGGTTTTATAATAGAAATTAAACTCTCATAATGTTTTTTAAGCTAAAACCAATTCAAGTTTTTTTTATCAAGTCTTGTTCTTCTTAGAATCTATTCATATTAACTCAAATATATTTTATTGTTTTCATATAAAGTTATTTTTTATAATTATGGATTTAAAGTGGCTTCACAAGATAAATGATTCATTAATTAATGATCTTAAGCATCAAATTATTAAAAAACATGATGACATTCTTTCTTTAAAATGCCAAATTGAATGCCAAAACCAAACCATTCTTATATTGAATAATTCATACAATGAAAAACTAAGTGAAATTCAAATTTTATTTTTCTTTCTTACCACTAAAATCATGTATTTTAAAAATACTAATACGTCTATTGTTGTTTTTAAATGTGATATTTTTTCCTCTCATGAGCGTATTCCATTACAACAACACGTTACTAACCCTAGTTTTAAAATTATGCAATCAATGGGTTATTCTAGTGGTGGTATCGGTAAGCATAAAATTGGAATTATTGAGCCCCTTTCATTTTTATCTAATGCACATTTTTTTAGGGCTCAGCTTTAATTCTTCTAATGGTAATTTGAAGTCATTTTTCACCCTCATTGAATGACATTACACCATAGTTCTTTCCAATCTCACAAGACTTCTTGTGCTCATAATTTGGTTAAAAATAATAAAATTTGTGAGTATTGTATATCAACATGGGCATGATATTATTAAGTGTCAAAAATTTCCTCCATGTAAATATTGTGGTAAAACAAATCAAGACCTTTTTCATTGTTGGAAAACCACTCAAAAAATCTTATTATAAACTTAGACAACATTGGATTCATAAAGTTTTGGTTGAAAAATGACATTACTTATTTTGATACTCAATGTCATACAAACATCTTATTTGTTTAAATTTTTATAGGTTTAAAACTTACAATTTATCACTTTCTTTACTTTTGTGCTTACTTTTTCTTTTAATTTGTCAAGGATATATGATTTGTTTAGAGCTAATTATTTTTTACTAACTTTATTTTTCATGTATGATTAATAACTTTGTTATGGAAGTTGTGTGTTGATCCCTTTTCCTTGTATTAGATCTAATTTTTTTACATTGATTATATGTAACTCATAGTTTTATGTCATGTTTATGTAAATTCATAATTCACATATTACATATTTTATGAGGTGTCACACCTATTTTATCCCTTTTGAAGGGAATATTATAGTTACATGTAATATGTAACTCCTACCACACTTTACACACACATTCCCCTCACCTCATGGTGATTAGTGACACTAAGCACACACTAAAAAAGTTGTGCAAGTTCATGGAGTTTTCTTAGTAACTCCTCTTTCCTTCTATCTCTATTTAATGAGCTCTCTTATCTCTAGTTATACACAAGTTCATCTTGAGATACTTGCATATGGCTTTAGGACCATATCTATTTCTCATTATTTTTTATACTAATATTGTACTTGAAGAATATTTTGCTCCAAACCTTATTAATACATGTTGGGTTTTTTTTCATTGATTCAATCTCCCCACTTAACAAAATTATATCTCACATTTTCTTGGTGGATTGATTTTGAGATGATATATATTATTTTTGCATTCATTTCAATTCATTTTAAATATTATTCTATATTGTATCATTTATTTCTAACATTGAGATTCTTTAAAGAAACTAGTCCTAAAAAAACCCATGAAATATTTATGTTATTGGATAATTGGTTGATATTATGTCGGGGAATGTTGTACCTCCTGAATACTCTAATCTGAGAAGTCCAATAATAAATGTGCATATCTCAGGGATCTTCATACAAAAAAAGTAATCTACATAGGATTTTGTATCATTATTATGACTAAGGATACCATATAATAACTTAATTTATAAGATCTCAACCAAACCCAAAATATTATTTAAATTACATAAATATCTAGTATTTTCCCCAAAGGGGTGATTTAAGACCTTGCCATATCTATCAATTCTTAGGAATACTCAGGTGACATTATGGTCTTGTTACCGAATAATGCTTTAGGAGAATATCTATTAGAAAGTTTTCATTTATTTCATGGTGATGTCATAGAGGTGTATTTATGATTGGATGAAGTTACTTGATAGCCTAAGTAAAAATGACAAAGTGTGCAATGTGTTTATCCTAGTATGTTTGCCGAATGCTTGGTTGATCTTCTATTTTGACATGGTTAGATATGTTCAAAGATGAGTATGGAGTATTGATCATGTGAAAGGGGTCATATAAGAGGTTTTATATAATTGGAGATATTGTGTTAACAAATGGAATTCATTTGGTTGTCTATAGTTTTCATATAGACACTTTGGGTCTAATGGCATAAAATCTGAGTAGGTAGTTTGATGACATCACCATTACCACGTGAAAGTGAGTCAAATGGAGTTGGTCATCTGGTTGTGATCACCTTAGTCCCTATTTATTATGACATATATATAAATTAATTCATAAAATCACAAATAAATATATGAGGGTGCAAATTTGGCTTCTTAAACAAAATTCATTATTTTCCCATACTTGGGGCAAAAAGAGCTGAGTAAGCATTTTGATGATAGAATATCTTAAACTTGTGGATGTTTCTAGAAAAGGTGATCATATGGGTTTTTTTAGTTTTTATCTTATTATATTTTTGTTAAATTTTATATCATTCAATAAACCACGTCAAAATACATGCATGTTCAAATTTAGTCTCTCAAACAAGTTCTAAGCATAGTTGGCTCTGTGACAGAAGATTTTGAGAAGGCATTTTAATGGTGACATATCTCACATGCACAAAGGTTATAGGAGTAGTTTTTTTATATGAATGGATTTTCCTATGTGAGGAGATCATATTATAAAAAATTTAGATCAAGCATCTAAGTGAAAAATAAGTTATTGAGGTTCAAAGTAGGCTTTTTAGGCATATTGCATTTGGTCCCCATAGTCAATTTGCATGATATTAAAGATCTAGACCTAGTGGAGATCCAATAGCTTATGGTATTTTTTATAATGAATAAATATGATTCACATATATTCAAATGGTTCAATGTGATAGTTTTTTAGTAGATTTAAAGATCAAGACCAAATGAATATCCAACAGTGCACGAGAGCTCATACAAATCATGATCTAACGGTGCATGTTGATCAAGATGGTAAGAAGTGTTCAAAGTTTAATGACTGAGAAAATTTATAAGATAAGGATCTAATGGTAAGTGGGTGTTTATACATATTGATCAAATTGTGAGTGTTGATAGATAAAGACTTGGTTGATCAGTAAATATTCATGATATGTATTGAGTCAACATTGTAAGGGTGCACAAGATGAGGTCAATTATCATATGTTTAACATTTTGATTTGGTGGATTATACATTAAAGTATGAATAAGATAAATGATGAATTTTTTATCTGAGTTGAGAGGAAATGAGATGTGATTTTTGTGTTCAATGTTTAACTATGAATGTCTGGATTTAAATATTCAAATTTAATAAAGGAAAAACTAGTCTATGATTTTTGGACCATATCTTTCAATCTAGATAGAATTTGACCATGTAGTAAAAATAAAATTGGTAGAAGACTCCAAGTATCATCTGAAAATATGTACATACAAATATATTGAGCTCTAAATTTGACTATGTGTATGTGTTTATTCTGCAAGTAACCTGATAAGAGTAATTAAGATTATGTAGATGTTGTTTTGATGTTTCATTATGAATTGGATAATGGGGAGTATTGTATAATCCATTATGATACTTTTTTGAATTATTAAGGATTGAATAATTGTATGTTGTATGATCAAAGGAATAGAAGGTGACTGTGTGTTCGCTCATAATGACTCTATGCACAGAATATTGTCTAAGTATTTTATGCTTAAGAAAAAGGGTACTATTATAGATTTAGACACTTAAGGGGAACCTTTATATCATTGAGAATAGTTCCATTCTTTTGGAAAGTGTTCTTATGTTCTTTTTTTCTTGGATATGTATCAAAAATGTGAATGGGTCTCTATAGGACCTAAAAGTGACTTAGGCCTATTTGAAAGTGGATTATGCTTAAGTGACCTATGTAAGATGCCTTAAGGTTGAAGGCATGTATTTTGGCCAACCAAGATGTTGATAAATCATAATAGATCTATATATAGTGAAATCAAAGATGATGACTTATAGACTTTTGGTGTGGAAGACTTTGTATGTGAGAGAGACTTATGCAAGGTGGATGTGAGAGTTATGAAGTGAAGGATAGGTAGTGTTCCTATTGGTTGAGTTAATGAGTAGAATATTTTGTTGAATATGTGTAGACCTATAGGTCATGTTCCTACTATTATGTTAGTGCTCTTATAGTTTGAGGATATGTAAATAGGTTTGATTGTGCATGTGAGAATAGTTTGAGTAAAGAAGGAAAGAGTTTGTGGCATATCTTTGTGAGAGGAATGTTTGAGATAAAGAAAGAGTTTATGTAGAGATTAAATTATAGATATCAATCATAAGGTATTGAAGACATCATTTCTAAGGTGATGGTTTTTAAAGGAGGGTAGAAAGGACTTAGTCTTCCTTAGGGGTAGTTGTTCCTTGTGAAATAGGTGTTTCACTAAATACCTTTGGTTAGGAGGATATGATCAAGGTTTACTAATCTAAAGGTGTTGATCAGTCTCTTATTTGTAATCTCTTATAGGATAGTAGTCTATTTATGTTGTAGGCTTGAGAGTGGGTTTCATGAAGGTTTGCCACATGAACTATGTGTTATGTGTTTGATCTTATGTATGCATTGAATGTATGATCTCTTTTGTTAATGTTTCTTGATCAAGTTAATATATGTTAATTGGTTAATAGTTTAAATGACTATAATTAAAATTAAAATATCTAGGCTCATTAATTTACTCCCTTCAATGATTGTAACTCTAAAAATTAGTATCAGAGTGGTTCCTTTGGCAAAGGCTTAACAACTTGAAGGTGATCCAAGGTATAATGAATATTTAGAAAGTGCAAGGTGATTTCTCTACTAAGCAAGCACTGATGTTCAATGGATCCAATTATGCATTTTAGAGTTCTAGGATGAGGACATACATTATGTCCCTAAGGTTTGATGTATGACAATCTATTTTGGATGGTTATGTTGCTCCTATTATTCCTCCATCTAGTGTTGTAGATAATAAGTTATTTGAGAACAATATAAGGCAATCAATGCCATCACTTTTGGTCTTACATAGATTGAGTTAACCAAAGTAATCCATTACACATCTACCAAGGAAATATGGGATAAATTGAAGACTATTTTTGAAGGAAATTCAAAGGTTAATCTTGATAAGTTGTAGACTCATAGAAGGTAATTTGAAAGTCTCAAGATGAATGAAGAAGATACTATGTCATTCTTTTTATAGAGAGTTGATGAGATTATGAACATCATCAGAGGTCTTGGAGAGAATATTGAAGAGACTACTATTATTCATAAGGTATTAATGTCTTTATCCCCCAAGTTTGATCCAAAAGTATCTACTATAGAAGAGAGTCATAACCTTACTCAGTTGAAGATGGATCAATTACATGGCACCCTTACTGCCTATGAGAAGAGGAAAAATGATTATATACCACCAAAGAAGGAAGTAACTTTCAAGACTAAAATGAAGACAAATAAGAAGTTCCAAGGTAATAATTTTAATGAAGATAACATTCCTGATATAAATGAGGATGAACTAATTACTTTTATTTAAAGAAAATTGAGAATAGGTTTAGGCAAGTATAAAGGTAAACTACCTCTCAAATGCTTCAATTATGGTGAGATAGTACATTTTGATAATAAATGCCCACATAAGTATAAGAAGGATGATGATGAAGATCATGATCAAGGTAATGATGATAACAAGAGATCTTTTATGGCTAATAAAAGAAAGAAGGAATTTAGAGGGTTTGATAACAAGAAGTACTTCAAGGATAAAAAGAGTCTATAAACCAAAGAAGATTATAGCTCATCAGATGAGAGTGAAGATAGTGAATCAAAGTATGATCATGATGATGATGGTCCTATTGAATATAGATCCCTTTTTATGGTTGAGGAAGGAAGTTTCTCATAGAAAAAGGAGTCTACTTGGAGTGATTCAAATGATGATGAATATGAGGTGGACTATAAGACTACATTGACTAATGTTCATGAAGAACTAAAGATTGAAAAGAAGATCAATAAGAAGATGAAATCTAAACTTAAGGAATTTGAGGATAAATTTATTTTTTTTGAGGCAAGAATGGATGAATATGCCAAGGATCATGAATATATGGTCAAACATCTCAGTTGTCAATTGGAAATTCTATCTACAAGCCTAAAAGCTAAAAAAGATGAATGTGCAATGTATATAATTAAAAATTAAGTCATTAAAATCTGAGTTAGAGAAGGTATCTAGTAAGGTAATGTCATATGTGAGATATGAAAAGAGTTTAAGTGATCAAGACAATATTCTAAATGATCAAAATCATGAAAGTGATAGAAATGGTCTTGGATACAAAGAAGAACCAGAGGCTACAACACAAGACAAGATGAAGACTAATATGAACAAGGACAATCAACCTTTGAAGACAAATCATCAAACAAGAAATGATGGTGCAAATATATTGAAGACAAATCAAATTAGATAGCCAAATGCCATGAGGTATGTAAATTTTAATGGTTATTAATATACTTGTAATCAATTTGGACATAGAGCTAGAGAATGTAGAAGACATGTTAAGAATGAATTTCATGGAACTATGATGGGGGTCCTCAATCAAAAGGTGTGAGCAAGGTTGAGTGTTTCAAATGTCATGATATAGGACACTTTTCAAAACATTTTCCATTTAAGTTAAGAAAGTTGAGTTTCCATTAAGGAGCACAATTTGCTACATCTATGAACAGAGAGGTCACATTGCTAGATTTTGCAAGCAAAGACCTACAAGACAATAATTTTTATCAGGCTCTTAGAGTGCAAGATAGAAGGAAAATGAACTCATGGATACATAAGGTGGTAAGTAGGAATTATGATGAGTCTTTAGGTCTAATTAATATGTTTTATATGGTGGAGAATGCTTTAGAAGGTGAAGAGTGCAAATATCTCTCATTAAATACTCATTTTGTGAATAAAGAGTCCAAGCTCAAAGAGAAGACCAAGGCACTGGTTAAGGATAGTTTGAGGTGTGTATGGATCCAAGTGAACATCCTATTGTTGTTGAGCAAGAATCATGAAAATAACATCAAATTTATATACCTAGTGATGAGGTTCTAGTTTGCAAGGTTGATGTTTCAAATGAAAAGGTATGTCAAGATTATATAGTTGCTCTATGTGTTGTTAATTATATATTTAAAGAAAAGGATAGTGACATAGAAGAAGAACTAGTTTTCATAGTTTAGAATAAGAAGAATAAAAATAAGAGAAATATGTATTATAGATACAAGATGATTCTAGTGGTTACTGAGGAGATGTGGGCCACTCCTGGCTTAACCTTATTTTAGAACATTGTGGTGTAAAGGATGTCTCTATCTATGCTTCTTAAAGAGACTCCTTTTAGTGGATAATCAAGTGTTTCTATGGTGTTCTTGAGATGGTACTAAAAGACTAGATTTGAGTGTTGTCAGTTGGAACATGTATGTCTAGGTGGAAAATATGATAAGGTGATGTCATGATGTTGATAACTATATATGTATTAGTATGCAGGGTTAGATTGAAGGTTCCCAGATGGCAAAGGAAGATTTGTGTTTTTTTGAGATGATATTTTTTCATAGAAAGGTTTGTTAACCTTGTTTTAGCATTTTCCAAGTGGTTTTGTGTTTTGAAGGTATGTTGAAAACAATTTGGAGTTTTTTTTTAAATTCTTGGGTTTCCTAGTTTGTGCTTACAAGCTTGTAGGTCCTAAAATGGGTTATAGGAATTCAAGGTTACCAATAGTGTGGAAGTTCAAATTTTGGTCCATAAGTGTGTGATGGGTGTCTCCATGTGTGCAAGAAGTTTCAAAAATATGCATTGAACAGAAGGAGGTTTGTTGACTTTGTTTATTTTGAGATTTTAGGGTTTTGGGCTATGCTAAAAAAGTGGTATGCCTTATGATTTGAGGTTTGAGGCTTCTTAATATGTTTAATGGGAAAAATTGGTTTTCAAATCAATCTTCATAGAGATTTGAAGGTTTGTGGTTCTCAATTTATTTAAATTTTTGTCAGGTTGGAGGCCTAATTATATAGTTAGTTTGTGAAGGAATTATATTTTAGATGATGAGATAGTTTTTTAAAAATGGTATGTTTAAGTAGACATATGAGAGTGCTATATATATGAATTTTTAGGTCTTAAATACGTATCTATTGAAAGATATGGGCTCTGCAAGTTCTAGGTAGGGCTATAAGGAGTCTAGGCAGGTTTAGTATGAAGATTTGATTTTTTTTATTAGTGTTTTTAGAAGAGAAAGGTATGTATGTTTCAATGAGAGTTCCTAGGTTTTTTTATACCATGTTTCCTATTTTATATGTGGTATGAAGTTCTTTTGGTGGTCCTTGAGGTGGTTTGATAGAGAAGGCTAGTAAGCCTGTATGATGGTTTCTCATGGTGTATGGAGATATGAAGATGCTCAAATGGTGAAATGGATTAAATATCTTAGAGGGAGTTCCTCTAAAATGTTTTATTGGTGATTTATCTCATTTTAGTTTTTTCCATGTTCTTTCTTTATTGGTTATAGTGCTTGGTTGAAGAGAGTGTTGGTATGGAGCAAGAGGAAATTGTCAAGGCAAAAAGAGGTATGCTCAAGGTAAGGGGGAGTTTGTACTATCTTTATAAGATCATCTAGTCCTATTTTATGTTATTTTTAGGTCCTTAGAATCAGTTTGTGCCCACTTTGTCATTATGTCAAAAGGGGATAAATTTATTGTTATGGGAGTGATTGAAGAGAGAGGTGAGTTATATATTGCTATTTATGATGTTTGTTGACATCATTACAAAGGGGGAAATTATTGGATATTTTTTAGTGATGTTAGTTTGATTTCATGGAGGTGTCCTGGTGAGTGGATGAAGTGCCTTGTTATCCTAATTAGTAATGACAAAGTGTGTAATGTGTTTATCCTAGTATGCTTGAAGAATGCTTGGTTGATCTTCTATTTTGTCATGGTTAGAGATGCTCAAGAATGAGTATGGAGTATTGATAATGTGAAATGGGTCCTATAATAGGTTTTATATGGTTGGAGATATTGTGCACACAAGTTTAATTAATCTATTTTTCCATAGTTTTCATCTAGACACTTTGGGTCCAATGGTATAAAATTTCAGTAGGTAGTTTGATGACATTACCATTGCCATGTGGAAGTGATTAAAGGGGATTTGGTAATATGGTTATGATAAAATTAGTGCCTAGTTATTATTTTTAATATATAAATTCATGAATTAAATCATATTAAAATTTATGAGGGTGAAAATTTAGCTTCTCACATAGAATTCAATGTTTTCCCATACTTAGCCAAATTTGTAATGTGGCAGAAAGAGTCGAGTAAGAAATTTGATGATAGAATATCTCACACGTGTGGATGTATTAGGAAAAGGTGATCAAATGGGTTTGTTTAGTTTAGATCTTAGTCAATTTTTTCTAAATTTCAAATCATGCACTAAAGCACATCAAAATATATGCATGTTCAAAGTTAGTCTCTCAGACAAGTTCTAAGTATAGTTAGCTCTATGATAGAAGATTTTGAGAAGGAATTTTAATGGAGATATATATCACATGAATAAAAATTATAGGATCAGTTTTTTATATGTATGGATTCTATTATGTGAGGAGATCATATGATCCAAATTTTATATCATGCGTCTAAGTGCAAAAGAAGTTATTGCGGTTCAAAATAGGTTTTTCAGGCATATTGTAGTTGGTCCCCATACTTAGTCAATTTACATGATGTTAAAGAACTAGACCTAGTGGAGATCCAATGAATCATATGAGTGTGTATGATGAATATATATTATTCACATATAGTTAAATGGGTCAATGTGATAGTTGTCTAGTAGAGTTAAAGATCAGGACCAAATGAAGATCCGATAGTGCATAGATGATCGTACAAATCATGATCTAACAATGTGTATTGATAAATATGGTAAGAAGTGTTTTATGTTTAACAACTAAGAAAATTTATATCATAAGGATATACAAATTATCATATGTTCATACATATTGATTTAATGGTGAGCATTGATAGTTAAAGACCTGATTGATCCATATAGATCAACGATGTGTATTAACTCAACATTGTAAGGGTACATGAGATGAGGTCAACTATTCGATGTTTAAAATTTGGATTTGTAAACTTAGTTTTTAAAGGTAAAACAAGATAAATGATGAATTTTTTATCTGAAATTATAGTACATGAGTTTTTAGCTTTGTGTTCAATGTTTAACTATGACCATTTGGATTTAAATATTCAAATTTAATGAAGGAAAAACTAGTTTGTGGTTTTTAGACCATATATTTTAATCTAGACATAATTTGACCATGAAGTAAAAATAAAAGTGGTATAATAATACAAGATTCATCTAAAAATATTGATTTAAATATATGAAATTATGTACATACAAATATATTGAGCTCTAAAGTTGACTGTATGTTCATGTTTATTTTGCAAGTAACCTGAGAAGAGTAATTGAGCTTATGTAGATGTTGTTTTGATGTTTCATGGTAAATTGGATATTAGGGAGTGTTTTAGACTACATAAAGATGCTCTATATTCATTATTAAGTATTTACCAATCATATTATATATGATTAAATTATGATAAGGTGACTATGTGTTCGCTTATAATGACTATGTGCAAAGAATATTGTCTAAGCAAATTGTGCTTAAGCAAAAGGGTATTATGATAGATTTGGAACTTAAGGGTTACCTATAGATCATATAATGGTTCCATGATTTTGTAAAGTGGTCCTATGTTATTATTTTTCTTGAATATGTATCAAAAATGTGAATGGGTCTCTATAAGACCTAAAATTGACTTAGGCCTATTTGAAAGTGGATTGTGCTTAAGTGTGACCTATGTAATATGCCTTAAGGTTGAAGGCATGTATTATGTCCAACCAAGATGTTGATAAATCATGATTTTATATATATATATATATATATATATATATAAATCAAAGATGATTATTTCTATACTTTTGGCGTGGAAGACTTTGCATATGAGAGAGACTTGTGCAAGGTGGATGTGAGAGTTATGAAGTGAAGGATAGGTAGTGTGCCTATTGGTTGAGTTAATGAATAGAATAGTTTTTTGACTATGTGTATGACCTATAGGTCATGTTCCTACTATCACATTAGTGATTTTAAAATTTAAGGGTATGAAAATAGGTCCAAGTATGCATATGAAAATAATTTGAGTGAAGAAGAGTTTTTGGCATGCCTATGTAAGAGGTTTATTTGAGATAGAGAGTTTATGCAGAGATTAGAAAAAATATATCCATCATCAAGTGTTAAAGACATCATTTCTAAGGTAGAGGTGTTCAATAGAAGGTTTAAAGGACTTGGTCTTCCTTAGGGGTAGTTTCTCCTTGTGAAATATGTGTTTCACTAAATACCTTTGTTCAAGAGGATATGATCAAGGTTTGTTGGTCAAAAGGAGTTAATCAGTCTCTTATTTGTAATTTATTATAAGACAATAGTAAATTTGTGTTTCATACTTGAGAGTAGGTTTTATTCCTCATGAGGGTTTCCCATAGGAACTATGTGTTATGTGTTTGATCTTGTGCATGCATTGAATGTATGAGCTCTCTTGTTAATGCTTCTTGATCAAGTTGATATATGTTTATTGGTTATTATTTTAGAAGACTGCAATAGAAATTAAAATATTTGGGTTTAATGATTCACCCCCCCCTCTTAGTGATTGTACCTCTAAAAATATCCCCTCATCTTAATAAGACCTTACAGGGGCACAACATATGATTATATCCTTTATAGGTCCAAGAAAAATGGTCATCTTCGATAGGAATAGTACAAAAATTTGGAATTATGCCTTCCTACCCAAACATCACTTGAAATATAAAAACCACTATGGTTATAATTATAAGAGAGTAATGATTACCTTGTCTAACATATCCTTATCATTGAGCATAGATTTTACTTAAAATATATATATGAGGATACATTATACAATTATTTCAAAATTCATGAAAAATGTGTATGATCAATACCAAATTATAGATAATCCTACCTAACATAATGACTAATTTATAAAACATATATTTCCATATGAATATAAATATCTCACTAGTGACATTATTATATATCACCAACTCTTACCACATGAGTATAACCTACCTAATTCTATGATTGATATTGATTCTATGGCCTCACTCTCAAAGGTAATAGTTATCTCATCATGCCAATCACTCAATATAAGAAATAATATAACACCTCAACATAAAGATGAATGCATTTCCATGATTCAAAGGCATAAAAATAACTTTACTTGAGACTATCATGATATTAAATTATTCACCCACAACATATATATTAAATATTTATGCAAGCCCATCTATCAACCTCAAAGATGGTTGAATCATGTTGTCTGATAAATTATTGAAACAGATCTACAAAAATGCCTCAAATAAATATTCATCTACCCCATCTTTGACAACCAATTGGTTTTCCACTCATAATTTTACCCAATAAAGGTATAAAATGATGTATTTATGTATATTATCGAGATATTAACACTTCCACTAGGAAATATCACTTTCCTCTACCCTTCATTGACCAAGTCTTGGATACCCTCTATAGAAAGAAGTATTTTTACTTCTTTGATGGATTTAGTGGGTAAAATCATATTATAATTGTACAATAAAAACAATACAAAACCATGTTCACATGTCCTTGGGGAACATATGCATATTTTGTCCTTCCCTTTAGACTAGGTAGTGTTACAACTACATTTCAAAGGGTTATTTTGAGCACCTATTCTATTATTTCTCATGACTATATATAAATATACATGAATGATTTTTCATTCTATGAGGGCTCATATAAAGAAACCATTAACAATTTGGAAAAAATTATTTAGTTTTGACAAGATAATATCCTCTCATTGAGTGACATGAAATGTTATATGCTAATGATAGAAGATATTATGCTAGTACTTCATATTTTTCCTAAAAGAATAGAAGTGGATATAACTAAGATAAAAGTTATTAAAAACTTTTCCATACCATAAAATAAAAAAATTGTTAGGATATTTCTTGGGCATGTTGTCTATTATAAATGTTTAATTAAATATTTCTATAAAATTGTAGATCCTTTATTTGTTTTATTAACTAAGGATGTTAAGTTTAATTGGGATAGTAAATTTCATGAATATTTCCAAGGTATAAAGGATATTTTAGTATCAACACCCATTCTAAGTGGAATATATTAGAAGTTACCCTTCCATATTTATAAAATTTCATCTAATACAAAACTTAGGACTGTCCTTGGAAAAAAGATGTCTACTTTAACTATGTTATCTATTTTATTAGTAAGACTCTCTTAGGCCTAGAGCTCAACTACACAATAATGAAAATAAATAAATAAATAAAATATTGTAATATATGATATCAATAAATTTTTTCATTATATCATTGTTTATATTTTTTCCATTCATATGGATCACTAAATAATTAAGTATTCGATGAATAAACTAGTAATAAATGTT